>ML424470.1:198659-228615 GCA_005239525.1 Nicotiana knightiana | reverse complement strand
AGAAGAAGAAGAAGAAGAAGAAGAAGAAGAAGAAGAAGAAGAGGAAGAAGAAGAAGAAGAAGAAGAAGAAGAAGAAGAAGAAGAAGAGGAAGAAGAAGAAGAACAAGAACAAGAACAAGAACAAGAACAAGAACAAGAACAAGAACAAGAAGAAGAAGAAGAAGAAGAAGAAGAAGCAGTTTTACAGCAGGCGATAGCACACTCGCTAGAAGATATGGTCGCCCCAGCCGATCCATCGACCACTCAGCTACCATCAGGCGAGGCTAGCAGCTCACAGGACCCAGTCCCATCATCAGGGCAGGTGGAGATCCCTCTTCCACCCGTGGAGGTCACTCCTCAGGCTGCAATCTCATCAGTCCCATCCCCAATGTCAGAGGGTGACCCACCACCATTCAGCAGGCTACAGACTCTCATAGCGCTTAGTGCGCCCCAGGGAGCCCCTCATACTCTGTTTACAATTCTTATGCATTGGGGACAATTCATGCTTTTAAGTTGGGGGTGGGATAGCCTTGTATATATTTATGTACTCCTTAAATCTTGTACATATTTTAGTAATCTTGGTATATATTAGAAAATTTCTCTTCAACTCTTGTATATATTTGTGTTATCTTTGTATATATGTTATCTTTATATATACAAAAACAAAAACAAATATATATATATATATATATATAAAACCAAAAATAATTAGATAGTTGTATGCATGTACATTTTTAGTAATTAGCAATGAATTTCCCTTGGTTTTTCTTCATCGGGTTCTTTTCCAAGAGTGTAATAGTTGAACCATGGCAGTAGGATGAAAATTTTTGACCGGTTTGGTGTAATTGTCTAGTTTCAATCATGTATGTCTGTAAATAACATGTACCTTCCGTTGATATAAAAAAAAAATTTATGGTTAATCATCTGTGTGAACTTGAGGCTCGCTCTTTGACTCTATCTTTACTTAGAATTATGCATGTAATATGATGAAAGCTCTGAGTTGCCAAGTGTTGACTAGAGAGCTAAAACTATGTTGAGTCAAATAGTTCATGTGCCATGTGCGTTAGTCTTTGTGTAAATAATTCTTGTGTTTACTCCTGTCATCTAGAATTTGCCCTCTTGGTCTTTCGATGCTAATGATAATTACGTTTGGTTGGAGAAATGACCTTAGGCAGTCTTTGTGTTATTTGAAAACCCAGTTAGCCTTTGAAGATACCCATTGTAGAAATATTATCACTAGTCACCCCATTTGAGCCTTTAACCTTTTCTTGGCCACTTCATTACAGACCTTACCCCTTTTGTGAAATAATTCCTTCTTTGAACCCGTCCCTCCTTGAACAAGTGAGAATGTGGCTAAAAGCCTAAGTTGGGGGTGTGGTGTCAAGTGAAAATTGATAATGTTGTACATTGAGTGTAGAAACGTATACCTCAAAATATTCACATGAAATTATTCAAGCTCCAAAAGAAAAAGAAAAAGAGATATATGTGTATATATAAATATGGAGACTTGAAGAAAATTAGAAAGGTATTTAAGGTGGTTCTATGTTGGTAACTAGGAGCCAACGAGGGCTATGTGGTTTGAAAAAGAAATAAAGTGCAACAAGAAAGAAAAATGTGAGTAGTGTTCAAGGAGGTTGTAGTCACTTGTATCCCAAATGTTATCCAACCCTTTCCTAAACCTACATTACAAACTTAAAAAGTCCTTATGGGATCTCCAACCGAATGTTCTTGAATAGGCGATGAATTAAAATAATGGCAAGCCTATGGCATGGCATGTAGTAACACTTGAAATTCGTTGTGAGAGTGAGTGTTCTTGTGAATTTGTCCCGTGTGTTGTTTTTTTAAATATTGTGATTTTTGGACCTTCTTTCTAGTGAGGGCGAATGAACTGTGAGGTTTAACAGAAGTTGAGTTATGGAAGCCGAATGCAAGTGCACTCAGCTGAGAGTAACGTTTTGTCAAATTGGTCGAGGCTCAAAGTTCACAAGTCGATTAGCTTCTTTGTAAATAACAATGGTTGTTCAGGAAGGGTAAATAAACGAAAGTGCATGCTTGTAAAACTAACGATTAAAACCGTCCACGGTCAATATTGTTCCTAATCGTTTAGTTAAAGTCTAGAATATGATAGTGTTGTTTTAGTTGCTTGAGGACAAGCAAAAGTTTAAGTTGGGGGTGTTGATGTGCCGGAGAATTTTGGCACATTTAATACCAATTTCTTAGATTGTAGCTCGTTTTAAATGAAATTGTCTGTTATACTTATGTAATTTTGATGTTTTGCAGTGCGTGAGGCTTGAGGACCCAAAAAGATGGGAATGAAACCAAAAAGTCGAAAAAGGGCAAGAAGAAGACAAAATGCGGACCACAAACTGAACATGCCGACCGCAAACTTAACATGCGAACCGCATAATGCTCAAGGAAACTGCAAATCACCAAAGATTGTTTGGCCAATTCAAGCAAAGGAAATGCGGTCCATTATGCGACCGCATAACAAGTTTGTGGGCCACATAATGGATCACAAACCTTCAGGAGAAGTTGTTGGGATCAGGAATGCGATGGAAATATGCGGTCGCATATCAACAATGCGGACCGCATAACCAAAATGCGACGACTACCTGGAACCTAGGGTTGTGAAGATGTGATGGAGCAAAAGAGAATGCGAACCACATGTATGTTATGCGACAGATATGCGGTCACATAATTGACATGGAAGGGTATTTTTGTCCGAAATTGGCCCCGATTTTTAGCCCACTATAAATAGATTTATTAGGATTTTGTGGGGGCATCTTGTCTGAAAAGGGAGCTACTTTCCAAGCTTTTAATATTCCCATCTTTTGGAAGCTTTGAAAGTGAAGAATCTTTCATTTTTATAAGCACTATGACATTTAATATTCTCTTCCTTTTGTATTTTAGCATGTGTGGCTAGTTTTAAATACTAAGGTTGTGGAACCTAAATGGGTGTAATGTTAATGTGTATTTAACATTAAATATATATATATATATATATATATATATATATAATTATTTGTTGATATATATTTATTTCTCATTCTTCATTTATTGTTGGTGGTTGCAAACATTAACAAGTGCCATTATATTCTTTCTTTACTTTAAAAAGTGAGTTATTAAGGGGTTCCTACTTTTAATATAGTACATAAGGGATTCTTACCGGAATTCTTGAATCTAGTGCACACCGTCTGGCGAGTCCGGAACCTAAATATGGTCTTTTTGGACAAGTGTGACGTAAATGAGTGAAAAAAAAAAGTGACTATTCTATATATAACGCGGTTTAAAACCGCATTATACATATATAACACATTTGTAAACAGCGCTATGTTGACTTGATGGGACGGATAGGTATAGCGCGTTTAATAACCGCATTATATATGTATAGCACAGTTATATACCACACTATACCTATTTTGTGGGCCCACTAATAAGTCCCCTGCGTTTAACTGATATAACAATAATTCAAATGGGTATAGCGCCCTTTAAAAGAGCGTTATACCTCAAAATTCAGTCCCCCGAACTAGGATGGCCTTATTTAAAGGCGTTAGGATTTTATAAAAATCCATTAAGAAAATATTCTATCTCCCGCTCAAACTTTTATGAAATACATTTTAATCACATAACATTCACGAAAATACATATAAAACAGTAAAAGATATTTATTAACAAAAAAATAATTTTTCAATTTTTATATATTTTTTAGAACACTAATATCTTAGTCTGGATAAATATAACATACTATTTTCGCAAACAAAACACAAAACAACATGGAAACACATTCAAGACAACTAATATGCATTATTATACGATTTTCGACATAAACACCAGAATACCTCGATTTATATTTTTCGGAAAGTCGATTAGTTGAAAATTTGAGCCCGAAATGGTGAAACCACAACAATAGAATAACTTTGCTAGGATGTGGGACCTACGTTCTTATCGTTTTTTGTGACGGGTGGGGTCCACTATAATTTTTTTAAGATGAAATTTGGAGGGGGAGGGGGGACTGATTTCGTTCGATTTTTTAAAAAAGGGGTCGTCTGGTTCTTCTGATCGTGGGAAGAAGAAGGACCGTATATATATATATATATATATAGCGGTTTATAACTGCGCTATATGTATATAGCGCGATTATTAAATGCGCGATGCCTATTCGTCCCATCAAGTCAGCATAGCACTGTTTACAAGTGCGTTATATATGTATAACGCGATTTTAAACC
Source organism: Nicotiana knightiana (assembly GCA_005239525.1). NCBI lineage: Eukaryota > Viridiplantae > Streptophyta > Magnoliopsida > Solanales > Solanaceae > Nicotiana > Nicotiana knightiana. The sequence continues at coordinate 224,410 of ML424470.1, read as the reverse complement.
GCGCTATACTTTAACGGCCAAAATATTGTTAAAGTATAGGGCGGTTTAAAACCGCGTTATAATAGAATTGTTACTCTTTTTTTCCACTCATTTACATCATACTTGTCCAAAACAACAATAATTAGGTTCCAAATTCCCGTCTGTCTACGTTTCTCTGAAACATTCAAAAGTTTTTGAAGAAAAATGATATGCACAAACATTATCTTTTTGTTAAAGGCAATGTTTTGTTTTCCGACTAAAAGCAACAAATGAATAGAGCTCAAATTTTGTAAATGTCTTAGAAGTGGTTGGTTGAGGGTAGAAGAAAAGTTTAGTGAGAGAAGTTTTGCCCTTTCTCTACTACGTATCATCTTCACTACTTCATTAACTCGTGATCTATGTTCAAGCTACTCATAGGGCCTTCATTAATGGAGGACTCTATACCACCAAACCCCCCTGACCCAAAAACAAATATAAACGGACAAAGTGAAAAGGCAAGTGCACTCTCATATAATGAAAAACTCCTTTCCCAAGATCCACTTAATTTCAACCAAGATCATGGAAAATCAACTCTCCCAATAGCAATGGATTACGATGAAGTTATGCTACAGTCCATGGGGCAATCAGAAGCAGAAAAGGAAGAACACGTCACCTGAAGATTTACAACGCATCTATAATCCTTGGAAGTTCTCCGTAATTATCAAATTATGTGGTAAGCATATCCTTCACCAGTACTTGAAAAAAAATACATGATCTTTGGAAACCTACGGAGTTGTTTCCTTTAATTGATCTAGGAAATGATTTTTTCATAGTAAAATTCACACAAGAACCAAATATGACCAAAGCTCTTCATCAAGGCCCTTGGTTCATCAATTGTCATTTTCTATCGGTTAAAAAATGGGTTACAAATTTCGTTGCAACGAGAGAAAAATTAAATATTTCAACAATTTGGATAAGATTACCCCATCTCCCCACTGAATTTTACGATATCAACATTCTGACTAAGATGGGAAACAAGATAGGAAGATTGTTAAAAATTGATGACTGCACTTCTTCAACCTTAAGGGGAAGGTATGTGAGGCTTTGCGTTGAAATCCCTCTTGATTATCCTGTTAAGTCTTCCATCACTATAGGAAAGCATAAACAACCTATACACTATGAAGGAGAGAACTTCTTATGCATAAATTGTGGTAGGTTAGGCCATACACGTACTAATTGTAGCAACTCTCAAAATGCCAATTTGACTAACACTGACTTAACTCATAATGTTGGTGACACAGAACTATGCGTTCGCGGTTGTGGGGCCGTGTTCGCACAGGGTAAACACACCCAGCCCCCCGGGTTCCCTCATAGGCTGTGCGTTTGCGACCTACATGGTGCGTTCACACAGTTTCCTCAGACTACCCTCCGCGTTCGCACTAAAACAGGTGCGTTCGCACTAAAACAGGTGCGTTCGCATATACTTAAAACTACTCATACCCCAAGACCCCACACAACCCTGTGCGTTCACACTCCCTTGAGTGCGTTCGCATAGGGTAATTCCCTGGACACCAGCAACAACACTCACACCAGATTTTTCTAAGGTTTTTGCACTCCGACACTTACCCGAAACTCACCCGAGCCCTCGGGGCTCAAAACCAAATATACACGCAACCTCAAAAATATCCTACGGACTTATTCATGGAAACAAATCACCAAAATAACATCATAAACATCGAATTAAACCTCAACATCAATGAAAACTCTCAAAACTTCTTAAACTTCAAATTTTGCATTATTGATCCGAATCACGTCAAACCAAGTTCGTTGCTTACCAAACTTCACAGATAGCACATATAAATTATATCAAACCTGTGTTGGGCTCCAGAACTAAGATACGGGCCCGATACCACAGGTTTCACATCAAATTTTATTTTCAAAAATCTTTATATTTTTCAGAAAATAATTTTTTTTAAAAATTCATTTCTCGGACTTGGGACCTCAGAATTCGATTTCGGGCACACGCCCAAGTCCCATATTTTCTTACGGACCCTCCGGGACCGTCAAATTATGGGTCCGGATCCATTTATCAAATATGTTGACCAAAGTCAACTTCACTCAATTTTCAACACAAAAATATCATTTTCATCATTTTCTCACATAACGGCTTCTCGGCTATACGTCTGGGCTATGAACGCAAGTCAAGGTGAGATAGAAGGAGGTTATCATGACCTCAGAACATAGATTTAGCTAGAAATACACAGGATGACCTTTTGGGTCATCACAGGTTTTCATGTATTTGGAGAAAAAAATCCCTAGAAAAATTACTTATCTTCTATGGCTTTGTTATCACAATAGAAGCTATCTTCACCACATAGGCTTAAACATCGATGGACTTTGCCCGATATGTAAGAAAGGAGAAGAAAATATCACTCACATTTTCTTGACTTGCCCCATAGCCAAGAGATTCTGGAAACATTTTGGAATAGAGCCTATAATCTTAAACGAGATCCACTGGCTGGACACAATTAGACTCATGAAGCCAAAAAAATTGCCTTAGAATGGGAGAATATATTTCCTTTCGCAATTTGGCATACTTGAACTAATCGTAACTCAAACAACATCAACAATGAGTCAAATGAAATACCAATATCTCTAACTATAATGAAGGCAACGGAATTCAAATATTTAACAGGGAATACATACCAAACTCTCAACACATGCACTATAAAAATATCTTGGGAGCCCCCGCCCAAAAATTCTTACAATCTTAATTGTGTTAGTGCCTATGTTACAAATAAAAAAATGGGTGGACTGGGAGGTATAATCAGAGATAGCTATCCACCCCTATGGTAAAAGGCAATGAGAGATTCAGAAGATAGATACAAGTTTCAACAAGTAAAAGAAGCAAGATGAAGAAGGATACGAGGTGCAGTACGTTGTTTGAGTATGTAAAATGATATGGATACTAGGATATCAAAGAAATACAAAGCTCATAAGAAGCACACAAGGAGAGCTATTGGCATTGGAGGAAGGTCTACGCATTGCAATCCAATTCAACATACAACCAATTGAAGTGGAAACGGATTCCACAAAAGTAATAAATTGAATACATACTGATCACCATATTTACAAAATATATTATTGATTCATGCAGGTGGTCAATAGCTCAATTGGGGTATCCGCTAATCAGGCACAGTTTCCGTGAAGCAAACGGAGTGGCACATCTTCTGGCAAAAGACAGTCTCAAGCATAGCAGCATGAATAAATCAGTCTTCCTACATGCACCTCCTCCATGGGTAGAGAATGTAATGGAAGATGATGTTGTAGGGAGAGTGCATCTTAGATTTGTCTCAGAAGAAATATATAAAAATCTAGCTAGCATGGGAAATGTCAATGCTATTAAAAACTTTAGTTTGTTTAATGTTTTGCGCAGTTTCGATCCCAATGGGATGGCTGTGGCAAATATATATAATAATATTTCGTAGTTCTCATAAATAAAAATCCTTATTCCAATCAAAAAAAAAAAAGAATAGAGCTCAAATTTGGATATTTAGTTACATATTATACGGAGATAACCTTTTAGAAAAGACATTTAAAATTAAATTAATTTATTTCTAATAAATGCTCTGTATTAGTTATATAAGAAGGCCATTTTAGTAATTTAACTTTTTAGATTAAGGATTCCCACTTTGTCCGTTTTTTTAATTTAAAATATAACTTTTTAAATAAGTAGGATAATAAGATTTTTAAAAAGGGTAAAAAAAGTAATTTAATTTTTAACTTTTTAAAATAAGTAGTATAGTTAAATTTTTGAAAAAGGTGAAAAAGAAATTTAATTTTGGCTTAAGGGCTTCCCACGTTTAATATAATATAAATTAGTTACATATTAAAAGGACATAACCTTTTTTTTTTTTGATAGCCCTGGGTGTCCGAGTCTCTTAGAGCCCCGACTAATGCCAGGGGTGCACAGGCCCTCGGCAAGGAGTTTCCCGCAAGTGCACCACGGTTAAATCAAGTTATATCCAGTCCGATGACCCTCAGAAATTATTTGCACCCAGTGAGTTTCGAACTTGAGACCTTGAAAGGGAGCAAACCCCAAGGCTCAAGTCAATTGCCACCAAGCCAAACCCTGAGGGTTAGGGATATAACCTTTTAGAAAAGGCACTTAAAACTAAAATAACTTTTTACTAATAAATACTCCGTATTTTTAAGAAGACCATTTTAGTAAGTTAACTTTTTAGCTTAAGGGTTTTGTCCTTTTTATTTAAAACATGTAATTTTTAAAATTAGTAGGTTAATAAGATTTTTAAAATGGTAAAAGAGTAATTTAATTTTTGACTTTCTAAAATAAGTAAGATACTTAAATTTTTTAAATAAGCAAAAAAATAATTTAACTTTTAACTTAAAAGTTTTTCACTTTTAATATAATATAGATATAGATATAAATAAAATTCATATAAATGTAAAATGGATTTAGAGTGTGAGGTGACATTCAAAGTGGTGTTCACCTCACCTAAATGTCATCCATGTGGGCCTTTGTTAAAAATACGAGTTGAATTGAATACTTTGCAAATGATAGAGATATAAGCCAAAAGTATAACAAGTGTTAAATATATACAATATTTAAAAGTAAATGAGTGAATTTAATCATTTTTCCTGCTTAATATCTTTTTTTTTTTTTTTTTTTTTTTTTTTCCTGCTTAATATTTTTTTTTTTTTTTTTTTTTTTTTTGTGTACTTTTTGACGCTAGGAGGGCTTTTTCCTACTTTGTATCATCATAACAATGTTTGACACTTTGATATGGAAACTACACAAACTAAATTTACAGATCTTGAAACTTGTACTTCTCTCTGCTTTTTGTTCTCTAGTGGTCCAATCTGTGCTCAAGTCCAATCATATTAGCCTAAATTTTCAAAATTTTTAAGCATTGGACGAGTCAAAGCTAAAAGGATATACAGCTTCAAAAAATCAAGCAGTGTAAACTAAAAGAATATGATAATAGATAAAAGCTATTTTATATACTCTCTCTTACTCACTTCATGTCTATAAGTCTATGACTATAGATGGAAGACGTACTTTACGATTTTGATTATTACGTTACAGTCAAACAGGTAACAATTTAATAATTAGAATTTTCGTCATACATTTTTAATGTTGCAGCTGGACATTGCTTAATATAGGGTGTGTTTGATATAACGAAAAATATTTTTTGTGAAAATATTTTTCATGAAAATATTTTATTAAAAAATAAGTAATAATCTTATTTAATTTTCGGTGTTTGGTACACAAATTAAGAAAAATAACTCTCGTGAGTATTTATAAATAATTTAGATACAATAAACATGGAGCCATAAACTTTCGAACAAACAACCTTCCGAATCCACAAATTTCATAAACTTTTGAAACCGCAAAATTTCAAACCCATAAACATTATAATTTGTAAACCCGTAAACTTCCAAACACATAAACCCCTGAATTCATAACTTTGAAACTTGTAAAATTCTGAACCTGTAAACCGAAAGATGAAAAAACTAAAACTGAAAATATATACAAAAAGAAAAATAATAAAAATCCCGGGGCGGGGGAGGGGGAGGGGATAGGGGCAGGGAGTGTGCAGAAAAATGAAAAAACAAAAATTTAAAATTACAACAAAAAAGTAATTTTTTTTTGCGGGAGGGGGGGTTAGTAGGGTGGGTGGTGACGGGAAAAAATTGAAATTAAAAAAAAAAGTTTTTTTGGAGAGAGGGGGTGCGTAGATAGCCGAGGGGTGGAGTTAGGTGGGTGGGTGTGGGAGTGTGGGGTGGGGAAGGTTGAGAAAGAGGTTTGGAAAATGTTTACCTCGAAAATTGGTGTTAACAATTACAATTGATTTGTGGTTACAGTGGGATACTCGATCAAGTTCTGCTTCAGCTGCCTCGAAGCTATTGAGCTTCGTTCATTCAGTCCCTGTGTGAAGGCCTGTACAGCCCATTCATCGGAGACTAGTCGTAATTCATTCGTTACAACTGGAAACGGGAGACGAACTCCCTTAACATCTCGTTCTCTCTTTGCTTGATTTTGAATACATCGAACTTCCTCATTGCAACCTTTATGGTACTAGCATGTGCCTTTACAAACGAGTCTGCCAACATGAAAAACAAATCTATTGAGTTCGGGGGCAGGTTATGATACCACAACATGGCCCCCTTGAACAAGGTTTATCCAAATTTCTTCAGTAGGACAGACTCAATCTCGCCGTCCTTCAAATCATTTCATTTTATACCACAAGTATATGTGGTGATATGCTCGTTGAGATCTGTGGTCCCGTTATATTTTGGGATGTCGGGCATCCTGAACTTCTTCAGAATGGGCTTCGGGGGCTGTACTCGGTGGGAATGGTTTCTGCCCAAACTTCTTCGAATCTAGTCCCTTCAGAACCGGAGGTTCTCTCGGGACCTGGTCGACCCTCGAGTTGTAGGTTTCAACTTTCTTATCGTTGTCCTCTATCTTCTTTTCTCCTGACTTGATCCTCTTGGTGAGTTCCCCGAGCATTTTCATAATGGTGGGGTCACCCCTCGTGCCATTGTTACTTGATCTTTCTAGGGTTGGCTCAACTTGAGGAGCCATTTCTGGTCCTGCTCCGCTCGGAGTCTTTTGCTGACTGTGTAACTGAGCGATAGCTACTTATTGTGCTTGCAACATCTTGAAAATTACTTGTAGACCAACTTCTCTTTCTTCTCGAGCCTGTGTCCCTTGTGCGTCAGGTTGGTTCCTCTGCGTACATTTTTTTCAATATCAGTACCCAAATCAACGTGCAAAGCAATGTGTGAACCTACGTAGACATGGTTTGGTGCCGGTGCTACCCTAGGGTTTAGCGGTGGCACACCGACCCCTGGAGCTGTTGCACTGTTTCCTCCATGGAAACCGAGATCGTCGTTTCCAGGTGCGTTTGCTGAGTTAGGCATATTTTAACCTGAAATCAAAGAATCTTTGGACAAGAAAAAGTGTGAAGAATAACTTTTGTTATGAGAAAAATAGCACCAAAATAATAACTATTATCTTTAGCCCCATGGTGGGCACCAAAATGTTTACCTCGAAAATTGGTGTTAACAATTGTACTTAATTTGTGGTTCTAAAAATATGTAATTTATTTCTATACTAGTAGATAAACAAGAAATACTAGGTGTAAATAAGAGGAGTATGATAACCAAACTAATGTTGCCAAAGGAACGGGGGCCTCGAGCTCGATAGCCTCGGGGTCTCAAGGTTGATTAGTAGCAATAAAATATGAACAATAAATGAAGAATAATAAGGTTGAAGAATAATCTTGAGCACAGTAAATAAGAAAAGCAGAGTACAATGTTCTATAGCAGTGAATTGATTGCCTTTACAAATGATAGGAGTCCCCTTTATATATGAGGGAAAAATACATTTCTACTTACAGTAGGAAATACTATTGTTATAGCTGTATAACCGTCTAGTACAGATTTGTACTAACCAATCCTGTGATTTTCGCCTTTACTTATATGCCCTTGAGAAATTCGTGCTTTTTCTTGACTGTCATCGATTTTGCACTACCTCGAGGTAGGCCGTGTCGGGCCTTCGATATGCTCTCTCGAAGTATGCATTCTGAGATTGGGCTCAAACTTTACTTCGAGCCTTCCGAGCTTGGGCTCGGCATAACAGAGACTTTGAAATCAGACTCCTCCGATTTCGACCGTATACAGATAGTCCCCGCGTTTCTAGAATGAAATGATAAGAAACGATTTGAATTCTTGGCCCTTCGATATCCCAATCATGACGTCAGTCACGTGAGGTCAGTGACTGGTGTAACGAAAAGGTTGTGTAGAGGTCATGTCTGAGCAGTTCTCAAAGAACCATAAATCGATGACGGTTGTTGGTCGTCCTTTTAGCTTCTCAAACACGTTTAGATGGCCCCTATAAATACTCCATTTTTTCACTCTTCATACTTTTACTTTCTACAACATCTTCAAATCTTCATCGACTCTTCTCTACACTTACCCCTTCCTTGTGTTCATCTCTAAACCAGTTTCTTCTTCTGAAATTTCTCAACAAAATGGCAAAAACTTCTAAGACTGTTCCCCCAAAAAGAGAAAGCCCCTTCATCATCACGCTCGTTTAAGAGCAAAACGGTAGTACCTCCTCACATTGATGAGTGTACCTCTGGGTCTTGTGAAACGTCTTCTAATTTCAAGGTTGAAAAACCTTCCTCGGTTGCGGGACGATGTGAACCCATGTCTTGATACATCATCCTAATATCCAAACCCGAACAAGTGAAGGCGGATTGCCGTTGTGGGAATGAAGTACAAGTGGAGATCCCTTCATCTGAAGAGACATAAATACTTACAAAGCATGTTTCCTAAGCGTATACACATACCCATTCACCTTAGGTCGCGTAGGACCTTCTTCACCCCCGCTAGGTCCAGTGATCCTCGATTTTTGTCGACAATATCGGGCGACCCTCAGACAGATCTATCTTTCTTTTTGCAAATTGTTTACCTGATTAGGTATTTTTTGAGTCAGGTCGAGGGGATGCCTTTTACCCTCGACCATCTGATTAGACTTTACAGCCCTCGTATCTATCGAGGTGGTCTGACAAAATTACAACGTCGATCTTTGAAGTCTTTCTTTGCTAGCATTGATGAAGATAAAGACCAAGGGTGGATGAGTCACTTTGTTCGAGTCAGGACTTCCGAATTGATTCCTACTGCAAAGATGCCATTCCCCGAGGAATGGAATATGAAGCGTAAGTATGGATTCGTCGAGTATGTTTCATTAATCAAATGTTCTCTCTTTCATTCGGACTAACTCCCTTCTGATGATGAAGCCATCGAGTGGTACCCCGGTGCAGTTAAGGACATCCTGGGATGGGTTCGGCAACTAGCTTCCACCTCCACATATGCCGAGCACGTCTGGCGCGACTTAGTAAAAGACCGATGGGAGGCCAAAAACCATGGTTAGTTTTTATCATTGACATATTTGAGTCCCTTAGTAAAATATCTCTTAGTAGCACACTGAACTTTGCGCTTATGTATGCCTGGGAGATGTTATTTCAATGAGGCCGCCCCCACCTGGCGATGTAGAGACCCAAAAACCTGCCAAGGATAAGAAGATAAAGAAAGAGACGCCAACGGAGTCCCCAAAACCAAAAAAGTCCAAGCTTCGAAAATTTAGGGCCAACACGGTGGCCTTGTCTCCCGAAATTGCTACAAGTCTTCGTGCTGAGGACGAAGAGGGAGATGAGACTCAGGGTGAAGGCGATGCCCTCCCATTAATAACTTGGAGGGGCATCAATACCGATGATTCAAAGGTTACTGAACCGAAGGCTGCCGAGGTGGTTCAATCTCGAGCTGAGGGGATCTTCAAAGGGAGCTCGGGCCCAGTCCCCGAACCAGCTGGTGACTAGAATGTACCTTGTGCTGAATCATTTGATAGGTGGGTCCGAAGAACTCAACCCTGAGGCTCCTCGAAGGCGAGAGAAGGTCCTAATCAAGCTACTCGGGGTAATTGAAGTGGACAACTCTCGGTCTGGCCTGTCGTTTTCTTTAGGACAAATACGGGATGCCCAAGATGTGAAGACTCCTGACGTTGGGGCATCCCACAGAGAGAACAATATATGGAGAGTGCTTCGCCGAGGTCGAGGAAGGACCCGACCTTGACACCTCGTTCATTTTTTAAGAGGCCGAGAAACTTCGGAAACATGTAATCTTTACCTTAACAATTATATCTTGACTTTTGTTCTTGCCTTACTGACCTCCTTCCTTTATTTTTTAGGCCGTAATGCTCTTCGACCAAGCCTTTTCCAAGTCACGAGCTGAGCTAGCCCACTGCGAAGATGAGGTTAGGAAACTCATGTCAGAGTCGGACGAGCTCAAGGCTCTTTATGCCCAAAGGGAGGGGGAACTCAATGACCTTCGAGCAAGTTCGGAGAAGGCTTCCCGAGAGCGGGCCGATTTCGTTGAGAAGGTAACATAACCTTTGTGGGCTTATTTTATGCTTAATCATTTTGGTGTTTAATGTCTCGAATCGATTCTTGTAGCTCAAGCAGAAGGATGACCTGGTGGGGAAACTTCAGGAGGAGCTTAGGGTCAAAGATGCTGAGATCCGTGGGTTGAAGCTGCGTATCAATGATATGGCCTCCGAGAAGGATACTCTTTGAGAGAAGATGGACTTGGATGAGCAACAACTTCAGGTTGAAAAGGAAGAAAGCCGTAAATATAAGGACCTTCGTATTGAGTCGGCCGCAGAATTATCCAAAACCTTGTCCGAAGCTAATGCAATTATGTCTACATACCTGAACGATACTGTTTCTGCCTATGATCGAGTCTAAGATGGAAGCCAATACGACCGATCTTAAGTTAACACGGGCCATCAATCAAGCTCGGTTGGAGTTTTGAAGGAAAGCCCTCGAGGAGGTGCAGGCGGAAGGCTTTGATCTTTCTGCTGAGATCGAGAAGGTGAAGGCCTTGGAAGAAGAGGTAGCGGCATTGCTTACTTCCAGTGAGGATACTTCCAGCGGCTCCAAGAGCATGGGGTACGAAGATGAAGTCCCCGAAGAGGAAGAGACCGCCTAATATCAGGATATCGAAGGTCAAACCGTCGAAGATATAGCTCTTGAGGAAACTGCCTCCGATCGGGTGACCCTGACAGTAGACTAAGCTTCTTTAGTTTTCCTTTATTTCGTGTAAGGACTCTGTGTGGGAGCTTTTTAAACATACTTTTGGACCATCATCTGAATATAAAGAACCTTTAGTTTCATCTTCGTTTTGTTAATTTTCGTCTTGTCTTTGAAATTAGATTTGGTGTTATTGACGATCAATCCAATGAATTGGACTTAGAATATAATACCCTTAGGTTTCGTGTTCGATCATCGATCGATAATGAGTGACCACTTAGGGTCCCGATCGTCGAGCTAAGCTTTAGCTCGGGACTATCGAGTCCGAACTAGGTAAGGTTCCGAGCGTGGTGTGCTTCGGCCTTTAAGTTCTTTAAGTACAACCCTTGGTCCTTAAAACATCGGCCCTTAGGCTATTTAGGTTGGCCCTTAGGCTCTTACATATCGTCCCTTAGGCTCTTTTTAGATTGGGTCAATTCGACCTCTAAAATGGCTACAATTTTCCCCCTTTCTGGCTAAAGACTTGTAAAAATTTTGTTAGGCCTTGGCATGTTTTTATATTTGTTTGACTTTTCGATGGTTCGATTGTTTAGAACCTCGTGTGCAAGTCGATGTGCAATGATAGTTGAATACCTCTTGTGTTTTTTTCGAAGGCTGACGGTTTCGAAGCCTTCACATTATTCGGGGCTGATTTTACCGAAGCCCCTTTGCTTATGCCGAGGGTAATGGTGTAATCTGGGTCGGGCCTGGGCCAAACGGGCCAAACGGGACCGGGTCCATGCGGGCCCAGGACAAATGTTCCTAATGGGTGGAACCGGCCCGCTGTGGGCCTAAGCCCACATGGGCCAGGGCTAAGTGGGCCGGGCCCACGAGCCTAAACGATCCAGGCTATTTTTAATTTTTTTTTATCTAAGGCAAGTTCTTGTAAATCTTGTGACATAAATCTTGTAATTCAAATTTAAAACACAAAAATAGTAAAGAGATATTCAAACATGTACTAAAAAATCCGAACGGATAGTTTTTGAAATTATAGCCGTTGTATATTTTTAAAAAAATAATTTTTTTTATGTAATTATATTATATTATCTAAGGAAATTTATTGTAAATTATATTATATAATTATGACTTATGTCTTGTAATTCAAGTTTAAACACAAAAAAACAAAAGTTAAACAAATATTCAAGGAAATGTCTTATAATTTTTATTAATACGACATTTAAAAAAATGACAATATCTTTCTTAGTCTTCCTCCCCAAATTGAATGGGCACAACAAGGTACTAATACTACCATTAAAAGGAAAAAACTAATCAAGATGTGCCAAAATACAAGTTACATATTAATCTACATATTATCTCTAACAAATTTCATAAATCCTTCAAGGTTTGGAGGAATTTCCGTTGTTGGTGGCAGAAAAGAAGCTTGTTCATCACCGCTTCGAGGCGAAGCAGCGTCCTCCGCAAGTCCTTCTAGCATTTCTTCATAAGCTTCGTCTATCTCCGGTTGTGATTCAAGTAGTCCAGAATTTCTTCTTTCTGAACGGATCCAATCTCTGAAGAGTACTGATTTTTCCAAGCTCTCCCTCATAGACGCTCTATGATCACTGATTTGAAGTCTCGCTTGACTAAAAGCGCTCTCTGATGCCACTATTGAAGCTTGAATACTTAAGATATCTCGAGCCATCCTTAAAAGAACCGGATAGTGTTTTTCTTTATCCTTCCACCATTCAAAATATTGAAGGTGCCGTCAGGATTCTCTGTTTCAAGTCCCTGCGACAAATAAAGTTGAAGCTCATTTAAGTGATTTTAGTCCCGCAGATCTTTTAGATGACTGCGAGCTAGACGAGGTAGGAGTTGGAACATTTGGTCTAGCATGATCTAATGCAACTTGATAAGCATTTATTTTAATTGAGGTTTTTTCATCTATAAGTGTATCATATTCCTCAGTTGAAAGTGGTAAAGCATCATAAATTTCAGTATCTCAATAGTGAGGACCTCCTAATTTCATGGTAGGATTTAACATGGCTGCAACACCATAAAGAGGGGGGATAGTATTTGTTACATGCTTTATTAGAAATAAAATAGCTACTAGGCACACAGCCAAGTAGTATAATTTGTTAAAAAAAAAATAAATAAATAAAGAGGGGGGATAGGCAAAAAATATTTTTTAAACTTATCTTTCATATCATCAATAGCACATTGGTAAACTATCCCACCCTCTGAAAATTGAGTAAATAATACTGCAAGTGATGAAATATAAAGTAAACAGTTAGAAATAGTAGCATAATATTGCCCAGATAATTCATTAGCAACATGAAAATGTTCTAAAAAATCTAGAAGAGTTTTAACATTACCCCAATCTTGGTTTGTAAGGTGCTCATCATCACCATCATCATCACCACCTACACGAGCATTATAGGTTACACTTATTGGATTTCTATATTCATATGTAACAACTAAACTTTCATACAAGTAATTCCATCTAGTCGGACAAGGTTTAGGAACCTTTCTTTCTCTAAGGCCAAGTTCATCACATTTTTTATAATATTCTCTAACTCTACTTCTACGGTTTGAATAAAAAAGTCAATGAAGAGAGAATTTAACCTTTGCAATTTCAACATTTAAATTTTTCAGACCATCACCGACGATTAAATGGTAAATATGACAAATACATCTAAAATGAAAAATATTACTAAATGTAGGACTTAGTGTAGTTGTAACAAAACTTATAGCATTAGTGTTACTAGAAGCATTATCCATTGAAACTGACATTATTTTATCTCTAATGCAAAAATATCTACAAATATCTGTAACTGTCTTAATAAACTTACCTGTGTGACTTGAAGTAATTACTCATCAATCCAATTAGTAGTAATAGTAAGATAATCATAGCCATTACCACTCCTACCAATATCAGTAGTAATAGAAACACGATTACTAATATGAGTAAATAAATAACGCAAATATTGTTCATATTCATGTTTATATTTATAAGTATCAGCCTTTACGGTTGTGCAATGCTATCCTTTAAAAGTAGGATTATAAATTTTTCTAATATAATAGACAAAGTGAGGGTTAGATGGAAAACTATATAATAAGCACATAACAGTAACCAATTTTGCCAATTCTTCACGATCTTTATTTGGATCGTAATACAAAATGCAACTGGTAACAATGTTAATTCCCGGTTGAACTAGATTTGAACCGGTACTAGTTTTAGTTCCCTGGGTACCTACACTTGTACCCTCTTTCCTAGCTTTCATTTGAAGTAATCTAGTTTTATCATTAGGTTGTTTCATTATGTGTCTGGTCAAACTACCCATACCGCCACGGTCTCCAGTAAATTTATGAGACATCAAGACGCCACAAGATTTACACTTAGCCTTATTTTGATCTCTTAGTTGAGTAAAAAAATGCCAAACAAGAGATGTTTCGGACCGTTTAGAAGGTTGCCTATTAAAAGTAGGGGTTACTAACGGAGGGTCAGCCGGGATATCATTTGGATTATTATCAGTTTGGTTAGCAACATGACTAGTAGGTGTATCATCTAAATCCGGTTGCGTTTTATCTAAATCAATATTTTCCTCTGGAATACCATAAAGAGAATTCATATATTCATCATTTAATTATGAACCTGATATATGATCATGTATAATTGACTATCGGTAAATTGAAAATAAGGGTTATCACTATCAAGAATAACAGGTGGAGGAGGATGGGTAACAGGTCTAGGTTGGGGAGCCGGGGCCGGGGGGGAGTAATATTGCCTACTATATTCACCAATTTTAGCTTTTCCCTTACCACCAAACCTTTTTTTCAAAGAAAAGTCCATATTAATGATAAGGAAAACAAATTAAACAAACAAACCTATAATATTAAAACATAAGAGTTGAAACGAGTTTACCGAATTGACGAACAGCTTTTTGAAAATTTTATAATGTTGAAAACTTAAAGACTTGAGTACTTCAACACACCAACTTCACAATTTTTCATAAATTGCAATAATAAAGTAAGCAAATATAGAAGAAAATTAGAGAAAGATTGATGATTTTGTGAGTAAAAATGAAAGAATGAGGGGGTATTTATAGTTGAGAATAGGGAAAAAGTATAATTATAAAAAGTTTGAGGTTAAAACAAAGTTTGGGGGCTAAATGGCTATTTTTTAAAAAGCCAAACGGTTAAAATTAAAGGGCCAATGGCTAGATTTTAAAATTCTAACCTTTGGCCATTTTTTAAATAATTTTTTTTAAAAACATAGCCGTTAGGCTCGTTGGGCCCGTAAGGCCCGTTTGGTTAGGTTGAACCGGCCCAGGCCCGCCTGTCGGTCCTAGGATAAACGGGCGGGGGCTCACGGTCCCTCCCCCAGGCCCACACCATATGGGCTCACAGGCCCACCTAGACCGGACCCTCCACGGGCCGGCCCGTTTAGCCCACAAGCCCACATGAGCCGCGGGCCCGGTCCGGTCCCGGGTCAGGCCCGCCCTACCTGCCAGCCTTAGCTGAGGGTAGCCTGATGTAACCGGTTTTCCGAAGTGTTTGAAGGCCTTTAGGTTTATGGAGGAAGTCAGACGTCTCCGAGCCGCATTATTTCGGCCGTAGCCTTTTCATATAACCGTAGCCTTTAGTCCCCGAGTGAGATGGCCTTGGCCTTAATATCGAAGGGATGCCTTTTTTAAGGTCTTATAGGTTCGTGTATGCTTCATTGAGGTCCTGTAAGTTCGAGTATGCCTCATTGAGGTCATATAAGTTCGAGTTTGCCTCATTGAGGTCTTATAAGTTCGAGTATGCCTCATTGAGCTTATAAGTTCGAGTTTGTCTCATTGAGGTCTTATAAGTTCAAGTTTTTGATGTCTCGACATGTTGACTGTCGATGAAAGTACCCGTGTATTCGAGTATATTTGGCCCTTGAGCCGTTAAAAGTGAAAATTGTAGACTTCTTTGAGGAACAAAAGTCATTCGGTATAATAAGACTGCTTCTTTGAGTAATTGGTACATGCCTATATGTTTTTGCCATCGGGGGCTCGATTATTCTATATGGACACGATTCATTTGACCGTTTGGCCCATTACAACATTCTCCTATCGAGGTCCTCCTTGGCATGACTTGTTTTCTTCGAAAATGTAACCTCTGAGGGTGATGCCCCCCCATTATTCGAGGTTGATAGAAAAGAAGCCTTGAATACTTGTTGAGTTTTCGTTAGGTAGAATATAGGTGTTGCCTCGTTATAAACCTTGCCGGTAAAACCCATTTTGGATAAAACCCGATCTAAGGGAAAAAGAGTGCGATGCATGCTTTAAAACCCAAGGTCTTCGGGTTGAAGGATGCTTCAGTATCTCCAATCGAACGCCTGTAAGGAGTTAGTATAAAATATAAACGAAAAAAGGGAGAAGGTCATACCTCAGCAATAATAACGTTTGAGCAACGATATATTCCAATTGTTTTGTAGTTGCTCGCCTTCCATTGTGCCAAGTTTGTAGGATCCTTTGCCTACTACTCCGAGGACACGGTACGGTCCTTCCCAATTAGGGCCTAGTTTCCCTTCATTTGGGTTTCAAATATTGAGGGTGACTTTCCTTAGAACTAAGTCCCTGACTCCGAAGTAGTGGAGGTTCATTCTTCTATTGTAGTATCTTTTGGTCGTTTGTTTTTGAGCGGCCATTCGAACTAATGAAGCCTCACGCATTCATCTAAAATCTCGAGAGAGGTGTTCATGGCCTCGTTGTTTGAGTCCTCGGTTCCCCGACTTCGATTGGGATCAACGCCTCGGACCCATATACCAAAGAAAACGGGGGCTCCCCTTTGCTCGACTTCGATGTTGTTCGATATGCCCATAGTACATTGAGCAACATTTCTCTCCATTTACCTTTCGCATCATCTAATCTCTTCTTCAAGTTTTGGATGATGGTTTTGTTTGTGGACTTGGCTTGACCATTTGCACTTGGGTGATAAGGCGTTGATAGGATCCTTTTGATATTATGGTCTTTGAGGAAATTTGTTACCTCACTGCTGATGAACTGCTTCCCATTATCGCATGTTATCTCGGAGGGAATCCCGAATTGACATATGATGTGGTCCCATATGAATTCTGTAGAACTGCCCTGAGGTGATTAGCATTATCCTCCTGACTCCACGAATAAACAAGAATATCGTCAATGAAGAAAATCACAAAGGAGTCGAGAAACAGTTTGAAAACCCGATTCATAAGATCCATAAAAGCTGTTGGGGCGTTGGTTTGCCCAAAAGACATTACTAGAAATTCAATGTGCCCATATCGTGTCCTGAAGGCAGTCTTAGGAATATCCTGCTCCTTGATTTTTAACTGGTGATACCCGGACCACAACTCAATCTTTGGGAAGAACTTAGCACCTTGTAACTGGTCGAACAAATCATCTATCCGAGGAAATGGGTATTTATTCTTGATGGTGACCTTGTTGAGCTGCCGATAATAAATACACATCCGAAGCAATCCATCCTTCTTTCTGACAAAAAAAACCGGTGCGTCCCAAGGCAACACACTTAGTCGAATGAAACCCTTTTTCTAATAGATCTTTCAATTGTTCCTTCAACTCCCTTAATTCTGTTGGCGCCATCCTGTAAGGTAAAATAGATATTGGTTGCTTATCTGGCAATACATCAATCCCGAAATCGTTCTCTCTATCTGGAGGAATCCCAGGAAGCTCGTCTAGAAATACTTCAAGAAATTTATTCACAACAGGCACAGACTCGGGAACAGGCACCTCTGAAGTGGTGTCAGCAACTCGGACCAAATGGTAGATGCACCCTTTTCTGATAATCTTTGAGGCTTTAAGGTAGAAAATGAACCTACCTCTTGGCTCAACATTATTCCCCTACCACTCGGTAACTGATTCATAGAAATTCAAGCCTCATAATTCTGGTTCGGCAATCGAGTTTAGCAAAGCACGAATAGAGCCAATCCATCCCCATAATTACATCAAAATCTACCATTTCTAACTCAATAAGATCGGCCGTGGTATCCAGACCATGCACCGTGGCAACACAATTTCTATAAACTAGCACAGCCGTAATAGAATCACCAACCGGAGTCGACACAGAGAACAACTCGTGAAGCTGTTCGGGTTCTATCCCAAAACTTGAAGCAATAAATGGAGTAACATATGACAAAGAATACCCGGGATTAATGATAGCACAAACATCATGTGACAGAACAGCCAGAATACATGTGACAACATCTGGAGAAGCCTTGGAGCTCTGGCAACCAGTCAAAGCATAAAACCGGTTGGGTCCCCCTTGATCCCGCGCTCTACCCCTAGCTGCTATGCGCCCTCCTGGTGCTGGAGGGTGTGCTGAGGACGTAGAGGCTGATGAACTGGAGGGCTGAGTAGCACCCCTACCTGTGCCCTGACTGGGCGCACGACGTATCTATAGCATACTGGAATATCCAAGTAACAAGGTTTAGTATGAAATCTCCCACACTTAGGGCATGGGACCCTCCTCTGCTGCTGGAACCTCCCACCTGAACGATCCAACTGATGGAACCTCCTGCTATCTGAACCGGGTCCAAAATGACCTCCCTACTGATTACTGTGCCCTGATGGGTGCGCATTGGCTGAGGACTGAGCATATTACGGAAATGGCCCTGATGATCCTCTCCCAAGGGCTGATCTCACACCTCCAACTAATTCCCAGGGTTGCCCGCTGACCGGGCCCTACTACTTCTCTCTCTCTCCATCCTTATCTTAAATTTTCGAGCCTCTGTAGCCTGGGCGAATCCCACTATTTTCCTATAATTCATATCCGAATGCAAGGCAGCTGTAGCAGCTTTATTAATAACCAAGGGACCAAGGCCCTGAACAAACTGACGAACTTTAGCCTCCATAGTAGACGCCATGTGAACAACATATTTGGACAAGCGCACAAACTCCATATGGTACTCCCACACACTCATGTTGCCCTGCTTGAGGGCCTCAAACTCTGAAGCACAAGCTGCCATAATCTCGGCAGGCAAGAAATGATCCATAAAGGCATCCACAAACTCCTCCCACCTCGCCGGAGGACTCCCCTCTCAACGGAAACTCTCCCACATTTCAAACCACGAATATGCCGCTCACTTCAGACGATAGGAAGCCAACTCAACCCCCTCTATCTCAGTAGCCTTCATAACTCGTAGGATCTTGTACATCTCATCAATAAACTCCTGAGGGTCAGCCTCTGTGTCGGTGCCTGTGAAATCTGGAGGGGCTAATCGCAGAAACTGGTTGACCTTAGAACCTGAAGAATCTCCTTGCTCGCTAGAGGGTACAGGGGCAGCATGTGATCTTTAGGCCTGGGAGGCCACTAATTGGGTCAACATCTGAATGGCTCCCCTAAGGTCCCCATCAGAAATACCGGGACCGGAAGCTGGGACTGAAGAAGGATCATGAACATCAGTTGGAGGGACTGTAGCACCTTCCGCCAGAGCAGGAATAGGAATAACCTGGCCTGTGATGGAAGAGTCAGGCAGCTTCAGGGTCGAGGAATCATTCTCACCCCCACCATCAGATAAAGAATTCACGGCCACTCCTGGGGTGGCATTGGCCTCTAGGTCGAGTCGGGTGCCATTTACCAAAAATTGGAACAATGCACGAGTTAGAGATAGACAACCTCACCTTTCACCACGTCACACGATATAGAATAGCAATAAAATGGTACTTTCTTAAATGTCCATGCAGCCCCCTAATTAAAGATGTGGTCGACAACACACCGATAAGAAGGGCTCTACTAGACACGACTCTAAGATATCCTAGGACACTTTTAAAACCTTAGGCTCTGATACCAAGTTTGTCATGCCCCAAATCCGAGGGACGAGATCGGTGCCCAACCAGGTGAACCCGGTCAAGCGGACCTGGATTGCTTTTCCTACCCAACGCGTTCCCCCGTATATACAATGCACCATATGCCATATGAAATAGCAGCTTAGGATTTAAGCATGGATTTACAAACTTTAGTTCATTTCTCATTTAGCATTTCAACAGTTGATTCCCAAAAGCATACACAATACATGCATAACTTTCAAACACGGACCACGATTCCGAATACGTATAGTTACAACCCAAAATACATATATACACCCACATCATGTCAATGGAGCCTCTACGAATACTAGGAGTTTATACAATACTTGCCGGCAACAAGGCCCGACTATACCTTACAATACATAATAGACTCAAAAGAGATGGCATGAATTACGCAAGTCCCGGGGAGGAAGTGGGGCTCACCAGTACTGCTGAAAGATGAGGAGGAGGCACCACTACGGCGAGCTGAGCTACCTGCTATGGAGCCACCTACATCCATATAAAAGATGTAGCGCCCCCCGTAAAAAGGACGTTAGTACTGTGGAATAGTACTAGTATGTATGAGCAAACTTTACTCAAAGTAAAATCATGAGATGCACATATAGAAAGAAGTTAAAGGAACCAACATATAGTGCACGGTGGTACAGAAACAAATACAATTGAGAGTCTCACAGATTCTTATTTCAGCACAATCACCTTCCGCCCTTGTTCCTTCTCAACAATCCACACGTATTACTCCCTATTGCGGCGCGCAACCCGATCCCACCGGACAATCACATTTCAGCTTTATTACATTCTGTTGCGGCGTGCAACCCGATCCCACCGTACCGTTCACACTCCACCCTTGTTACCTCTCCACCATTATTACTTCGTGTTTCGGCGTGCAACCCGATCCCACCGTACCATCACATTTCATGGCAAACAATAATAACCCACAATTTAATCACAAGGTTTCATATCATCAAGAGTACAATTTCATAACACCCAACCAATCATGTGTCCACAATAGTCTTTATCATCCATTAATTCAACCACAAAGATGCTCATCCACAAGAATATAAATTCATTACAACCAACAATCCATATGAAGTTAAGCCACAATAAACCTTGCCAACAATAAGTCATATACGATTTTTCCATGGTCATTTAGTTCAATTAAATCAATTCACAACTTCCTTTCATCACTTGTTACACAACCCTTATCACTTAGATACATTTACACATTTGAGTTCATTACCATTCTTTCATACCAATATACTCAAGCATTTAACGAACCTTGCACATGATAGAGTAATCACATAGAAGTCGCCTTTCACAATTTCAATTATCACGATAATCGACTAAGAAAAACCGGAGAATAAAATCTCACACCTCAACACAACGAACAATCAATTGACACAACCAGAAACTCATACCGAATGTTCGGACACAAACAAGGTGACTCTATGATGATTAAAGTTAGCCATACATACCTCGAGTCGTCCCCTTTTTAAATTCTATCACAATTCACCGGACCGTCTAGCACCATCAATCTATTCCACAATGTGACATATTTCACTTAGAATTAGGAATCTTGCACTCAATTGAGCATTTTATCAAACACTATGTGACCCCTTGGAGTACTAACCACCTTTTGAGAATAATTACCCAAACTTATTTTTCCCTTTACTAGATTACGGGGTTAAACTCACATGCATGCAAGACTTAAATTTTTTATTTTCAAGAACCAACCTGTGTGTGTTTTATTCTTACCCAAGATATGAGAAATTGGGGAAATAGGGTGAAGATTTACCTCTTTGAGTGAAGAAGATGATCATAACTCGATAATTTCCGGGCTTGCGTGATGTTGGAAAATAAAATTGGATGATGCTGAAACCTTCTCTCTCAAGAAATTTCTCTCTCTCTCTCTCTCTCTCTCTCTCTCTCTCTCTCTCTCTCTATTTTTGGTTAGAAAATCCTTAAAAATGAAGGGAATGGGTGTTTTACTAAAGACGGGGTCGGGTTTTAAATTTAGAAAATAGGAGCACCGACACAGAAATGCGGTCAGGAATGCGATCGCAATCCTGCTATGCGGTCCGCATTCCTATCGCATAGTTGGCCTTCAAATGGGCCAAAATGGGAACCACACTGCGCAAGTATGCGACCACTATGCGGTCCACATACCTGTTATGCGATCGCATAGCGTGTCGCATAACCTCCCTCGCAAAAACCATGAGGCAAGAATGAGACAACTATGCGGCCCGCATTCGTGAAATGCGATCGCATTCTAGGCCACATAGCTGTCCTCAAAATGAACAAGAATCTGTCCAGGTATGCGACCACTATGCGGTCCACATACTTGTTATGCGTTCGCATAGTGTGTCGCATAACGCGCAGTTTCTGGAAAAATTTACTCTTTCAAGTTCTGGGATACTTTCTACTCAAAATAGGACCGTTTTAAGAATTTGTACAATTATAACAGCACAAGGACCTATTCAGGTATTATTTTAGACATAGAAATTTTACGGGTCTTTACATCAAGTTAGCCATACATACCTTGAGTAGTCCCCTTTTTAATTTCTATCACAATTCACCGGACCGTCTAGCACCGTCAATCTATTCCACAATGTGACATATTTCACTTAGAATTAGGAATATTGTACTTAATTGAGTATTTTATCAACACTATGTGACCCCTAGGCTACTAACCCCCTTTTGAGAATAATTACCCAAACTTGTTTTTCCCTTTACTAGATTACGGGGTTAAACTCACATGCATGCAAGATTTCAGTTTTTTATTTTCAAGAACCAACCTATGTGTGTTTTATTCTTACCCAAGATCTGAGAAATTGGGGAAATAGGGCGAAGACTTACCTCTTTGAGTGAAGAAGATGACAATACCTCGATAATTTCTGGGCTTGAGTGATTTTGGAAAATCAAATTGGATGATTTTGAAACCCTCCCTCTCAAGAACTGTCTTTTCTCTCTCTCTATTTTTGGTCAGAAAATTGTTAAAAATGAAGGGAAAGAGTGTTTTATAAAACATGGGTTGGGTTTTAAATTTAGAAAATAGGAGCCCCGACACAGAAATGCGGTCAGGAATGCGATCGCATTCTTGCTATGTGGTCCGCATTCCTGTCGCATAGTTGGCCTTCAAATGGGCCAAAATGGGAACCACGCTGCCCAGGTATGCGACCACTATGCGGTTGACATACCTGCTATGCAATCGCATAATGCGTCGCATAATATCCCTCGCAAAAACCATGGGGAAAGAATGAGACAACTATGCGGCCCGTATTCGTGAAATGTGATCGTATTATAGGGTGCATAGCTTTACTCAAGATGGACATGAAACTGTCTAGGTATGCAACCACTATGCGGTCCACAAACCTGTTATACGATCGCATAGTGCGTCGCATAACGCGCAATTTGTGGAAAATTACTCTTTCATGTTTTGGGATACTTTTTACTCAAAATAGGACTATTTTAAGAATATTTACAGTTATAACAGCACATGGACCTGTTCGAGCATTATTTTAGACAAAGAAATTTAACGGGTCTTTACATCAAGTTATCCATACATACCTCGAGTCGTCCCCTTTTTAATTTCTATCACAATTCACCGGATCATCTAGCACCGTCAATCTATTCCACAATGTGACATATTTCACTTAGAATTAGGAATCTTGTACTCAATTGAGAATTTTATCAAACACTATGTGACCCTTTAGACTACTAACCCCCTTTTGAGAATAATTACCCAAACTTGTTTTTCCTTTTACTAGATTACAAGGTTAAACTCACATGCATGCAAGATTTCAACTTTTTATTTTCAAGAACCAACCTATGTGTGTTTTATTCTTACCCAAGATCTGAGAAACTGGGGAAATAGGGTGAAGACTTATCTCTTTGAGTGAAGAAGATGACAATTACTCGATCATTTCTGGGCTTGAGTGATTTTGGATAATCAAATTTGATTTTGGATAATCAAATTGGATAATCATACCTGTTATGCCATCACATAGTGCGTCGCATCACGCGCAATTTTTGGAAAATTTACTCTTTCAAGTTCTAGGATACTTTTTACTCAAAATAGGACCGTTTTAAGAATTCTACAGTTATAACAGCACAGTTACCTATTCCGGCATTATTTTAGACATAGAAATTTTATGGGTCTTTACTGTAAGAGTAAACGACCCCGGATTTGAATTTGATAATTCTGTTAGCTCCGTTGGGTAATTTTGAAGTTAGGAGCGTGTTCAGATTGTGATTTGGCGGTATGTAGCAGAATCAGGCTTGAAATGGCGAAAGTTGAATATTTGAAAAAATTGACTAGGAATGGACTTTTAGATATCGGGATCGGATTTCGATTCCGAAATTTGGAGTAAGTCCGTGGTGCCTTTGAGAATTGTGTGCAAAATTTGGGGTCAATCAGACGTGATTAGATACATTTAGGTGTCAGTTTAGAAAGTTTGAAATTCAAGGTTTGTTAGGCTTTAATCTATGTGCAATTCATGTTTTTGATGTTGTTCGAGGTGATTTGAGGGTTCGACTATGTTCGTATGATATTTTGGGACTTGATGGTATGCTTGGTTGAGGTCTTGAGGGCCTCAGGTGAGTTTCGGATGGTTGGAAGATCATTTTTAGATTGGCTTGTTGGCTGAAGATTGCTGGCGAAGCTGTTCTGGTTTCCTCTTACATGTTCATGAGAGTGATCTCGCATTCACGAAGTGTATCTGGAGGCTGAGGAATATTTGTTCTTCGCGTTCGTGAAGAAGGGGACACATTCGCGAAGGTTGGGCAGAGAATGCATCGCGAACGTGAGGTAGGGGAAGCATTCTCGAAGAATGGAAGAGACGGCTAGGGACCCTATGCTATTGGTCTACACATTCGCGGGGATGAGGTCGCGTTGTGATTAGTGGGGTCGGCAAAGCTTCGAGTTTGCGAGTTAGAGGGCTTGTTCGTGAAGGGTGAATTTGAGGGGAGTCTGAATTGTTCTATGCGAACACAAATGGAAGGTCGCGTTCGGGATGAAGGCATAACACAGAAGAATAAAAAATTCAAAAATGAGGGTTTCGAGTTCATATCACAAAATTTATTTGGGAGCTCGGTGGAAGGCGATCTTTGGATGGATTTTCACGGGGGTGTTTGAGGTAAGTGATTCTGTTTAGTTTTGGTTTTTCTTTTTTTTGTTAAATATACTACTAGGTTATTCACCTAGTAGCTTTTATATATATATATATATATATAATAAGTCCCAAACTTGGACAATGTTACACACTATTCAGGTAAAAACAAATAATGAAATATAGTAAGACAATTGTTGTTGCTACTAAATACAATGTAGCAATATCATAATATGTATACGGCTAAAATTGGAGAGCCCGATTTTATGATAATTACGACGCTTCATAGCCCGTCTTCAGAAGGCTCGAAGCAGTTCGAGTTTTTACATCGAGGAGGCATGTTGAGGACTCTCCACGCTCGACCTCGAGGCAGTGTAAATCGAAAACCATCATGGAAAAGTATGAACCAAGTACACAAAATAGTACAAGCCCGTACCGTGGAATTAAATGGTTGTACCAGTCGTCTATCTTTGTATTAATTGCACATGTACTATGATGGGTTTCCCCCTGTTATATAAAGGGGACCCTTGTCATTTTGTAATACACATGATATTCAATATAAGAACAAGAACATTGTTTGCCCTCTTGTCACGACCCAAACCGATGGACCGCGACGGGCACCTGGTACTTTACTTAACCGAGTACCAAATTAACGTATCTTTCATATCATTCTATCATAGGTAAATGAACCGAAGTAAAGCATGAGGGAATACAAACTTATATATATGAAGTACGGGCCCATAAGACCAAAATAACCACTCGTGTACTGAACATAGGTCGACAAGGCCGAACAATCTTTTACGTACATGACATCTGTATACAAGCCTCTAAGAATACATAATTTTCACAAAGGTTGGGATAGAATCCCGCCATACCAAACAATACCCGTCTAAATTATACTAACCAAACAAGCGACACCGAAGCAGATGGAGCGCACCAACATCTTCCGCTGAGCTGATAGCGTACTTGGAGGGCTCTCGACCTGTCTATCGGGACGTGAGGGCATGAAACGCAGCGTCCCCATGTAAAAGGGACATCAGTACGAATAATGTACCGAGTATGTAAGACACATAAATAAGTACATAAGAGACATGGAAGAAATATAGAGCACATGACTCAACCTGTAAGCCTGAATAGCTTTGTAAATCATAAATTACTTTTAGCGTCATGCATATGCATATGAATGTCATGTCGTGCATAGGTACATGTTTCATAACATCATCAGCCTCTGAGGGCATCCCATCATATCATATCGGCCA
>ML424470.1:0-198401 GCA_005239525.1 Nicotiana knightiana | reverse complement strand
GTCATGGGTCAATGTGCATATGTAAATGCATGAAATGCATATGATATACGTCAATAAAATCTCTCGGTACGTCATAAGGCCATTATGCCTCTGATTAATATCATGAAATAAAATTTACCAACATACATATTTTCGAGACCCATGAACAGAACATAATAATAATTCTCATGGGGAATCAAGAATATAGACATCCCTACTATTTCTATGAATAGAGTAATTTATAGAAACTGTGTATTTGCTCGTTTCTTCAGTATAATTTGGACCATGCCAAAAGAAAGAAGGGATAGCCTTAACATACCTGATCCGATTTTCTTGACAATCCCCCTATCACCCGTTGATTGCGACAACACAAAATGGCGGATCGAAATAGGAGAAAATCCGTATGTTGTTCTTGAGAAAAATTATACCGTGCTCTCTTAAAATTGCAAATCTCGTTGTTATTACATAGTGTAACTTTGTATGAAAATTTTGCCAAAATCCGTCACTTTCCTTTGCTATAATTCACATTTCTTGTGAATTAGATTTGACGATTTGTGAATTGATCCCTCTTGTATGAAATGGCAGCGTACACTTTCTCAATGAATTGATCCCATTCCTGTGCGAATTGGCAGTATACTTTCTTTGTGAAAAATGATCCCTTTTGTGTGAATTTAGTTTTAAGATAACCACGTTACTACTATTCATATCCAAATGCTTGGATGAATTTGCAGAAGCAATTTACATTGCTTATGGAGATTAGACATGTCTCCCTTAGGAACCTTTTTGAGATATCCTGTTACGACCACCTAGGTAATGAACGAGCCCCAAATTCTCTTAGTATTACATCTTGGAATGTGACATATGAGTCACTTAATCGATCATTATATGGCTTCCACATTAGTGGGGTCAAATCTTATCCAATAATTACTCATCCAATCCTTTAATTAATTTGTTTATTCCCCACTAACAGATAGTTATCCAATTACCCACATAATTAAGAATTATCTCAAATTACTTAAAATACTACTCATGTTAACACACCTTATACATCATACCTTGGTGGTCATGTTGTACCTTATATGACACTAGTCCAAAAATACTGAGTATTTAGCTCGGGCCATATTTGATCCCACATGTCAAACTAGGACGAAAGTTCATTTCCTTTGACTTGCTTCCCCTATCACCTTCATGAATTTACTCACCACATCCTTGAAATAACATAATTCTTATAATCCCAAAATAATTTCATTCACGAGCTTACGTCGATTAGCTTACGATGAAATATTAACGTAAAAAAAAAAATACGGTACGTAACATCTCATTTCTGAGCCCCCATCTATTTATTTATGGCTTACTTTCGAATACAAAAATGTGGGGTGTAACAGCATTCCCCCCTTTGTAACATTCGTCCTCGAATGTTGGCTGATGCACTTGTCATTCTCATAATCCACATCTCTTGCGAATACTTTAGTACTTCTCTTGACATTTAGGCAGTTGTTTTGTGAATAAATCCAAAGGCCAGGGCATTCCTCCCTTTAGGACTCTTTCTTACACTACGGTTTATGGTCGGAGTCCTTCCAGTTTCATAACTGTTTCTACCTTCTATCATGCAGCCTGTCTCTGACCTTGTAAGTGCGCTCATGCGTCTCTTCCCTTCTTTTCCCTCCAGTTGTTATCCAATTTCTAGCCCTTTTACTTTGTAAACATATACAGAGCTTATGTCTCCCTGGGCATCTATAGGTATACTGAAGTTCTTCACTCGGTACCTTGTATAATTTGTGAATATTGCTATATCTTATTTCATAGACCTGAATCTTTACCACATCTATGTAGGTCATACTATACCATAACTTTTACTTTGATTTATCATCACTGTGGTCTACAACTAACTCCATGTTACTTTTGTTGCTTATCCTTAAGACTAATGGTCTAATTTCATCTCATACTGTTGAACTTTCATCCATTTATTGTTGATTCACCATCTACCACTGATAACTTGATCTCTTATGTAACACCGTCGCTAAGGCTCACGTTTCATCGGGGAACATCTGAAATGATTACACTGATCAACCTTGGGTGATATCATGCTTTCATAACCGTATCTCACAGTATCCCCATGCGATTCACCTTGCATGGGTATTTTAATCCTGTCCAATTCATATGATCCCTTTCTTTTCTTTTTCAGATCATTACTCAATTGAAGGCCCAATCGTCATCCTTTATCTATCACAATTACACCCTCATTCTAATTACCATGGAAGCATTCCATCTATTCTAAATGCTATTAATCTTAGATTTCTTTCAATTCATTCAGGTTATAGTGAGCTTTGTATAACTTAGAGAAACCATCTACTCTTTTTGTTTTTATGGGCTTAATCCCGAGGACTTATCCATTTTTGTTACCTTCTCACTCGTACGTCCTTATCCTTACCCCTTTCTTTTAGAACCTTGTCGCTTCACCATACAACAACTTGCGACCTACACATATCTATTTATATTACTTGCAACCTTTCAACTTGCTTGCATCATAGATTTCCCTATATCATTTTGGAACATCAAGCGAGACATCACATTGTCTCTAACTCTTCTTTACTCTCCTAGTCAGGCTTTTCGATACCTAGACCATAGGCTGGAAGATATGCTACTGACCATGCCGCTATTATTCCAAGATATTGAATCCCCGCGCTCCTATCCATTTTATCCGAAGTATGGACTATTGACAATCTTCTGCCTTTGAGTATTCCGCACGTTATTTACCTTTACCTTAAAATCTCGCATCATATATTCGCTTTCTTTCATGATCTCCCTTGCACATAGGTGTAATTCACGTCTATAACTTGAAGTCTATTATAATACTTGCACCTCCGGTGCATACATAATCCGGTGGGAGCTTCATACTGAATTCTTATGAGGCTGGTACTCTTCTCACAAGATTTATCATAAAGCCATTATAAATATGGCTACTGTACCATCTCTCTTGTACCTCTGATATTAAGAGTGATTCTTCAATGTTCGTAATCGCGATGTCTATAACTTCTTTGGTACAATAAGCAGACTCCTAATTTACTTTGTTGATGTAACTCTTTAGTTTCCTTCTTCTTTTGATCAGCCTTAATGCTTAAGCTATCTTCCGATTTGCGGCTTATGGTGTTACTTTAGCCTTCCATAGGCATTGAGGGATATTCATGATGTAATCCTTTAACAATTCAATCATTCGTCTATGACCCGAGCTCAATTCTTTCTTTTAATGTATACTAGAATCTTCTACGGTTGTATATGTTGCAGGTATAAAACTCCAAACTCTTAAGTGTGTTCATAACGTCACCAACTCGGGACCATTGACTGAATAATTCCTTTCGTTCCTTCTCAGCTTTCTTTAACGTAAGCTATTACTTTTCCTGGTCTTTCTGCCCTGTTGTTGCATGCATACTTATCTTGTCTTAGTTCCCACGCATGCATGAGGTTTTGTGAAACTCATATGATTACGAATACTACTTTTAAATTTTACTTCCCGTTCATTAGCCACGGTAGGCTCCACTTTCCTTTGGAATGCTTACAATGTTGTTGCGAGATTGTTGTTATACAACTATTTCCTCTTTAGGTCATTGTGCTTAGGTTGAAGCATTCTTTCTTATCTCCTCAGATAGTCTTTCGTTGTAGTACTTAGGGAGAATCCTTTACTCTCGTAAAGTTGTGAGTTTATTACGAACCTTTTGATGTCCTTACTTGCCTATAATCATCCATAGTTGTTTACTTTCATGCCCTTGTGCTTGTATGGTTGCTTATGAGTTGATATTTTGACTGCCTTCCTAGTGGCACTTTCTTTTATCCCCGTAACACTCATACGGTACCTTTAACTACCCCGACTCTTGTTTGAATGTATCTCAAGTATTATAATGATATTCTTCGAAGCTGAATTCTCCATGTTGGGTTATACTATGTTTATCTCACACGATCTTATGACTCATTTGTAACCTCCTGTTTAGCTATAATTGGGATCTTCATGACCAATTACTAACTACTCGTTGGTCCATTCTCATATTATTATTCCTTGTAATCTTTCTTGGGTTATTTCCTTTGCCTTATCTTACGTCTCGCGCTGGCTCCTTATTTATTAATAACAGCTCGGGAAGGAACCTTTACTTCCTCTCCTTGACGTCGTGCTTGCACAATATTCTTGAATCGTGGCGTATCAGTAAGATCTGGGTAAGTGCCATCTCATTCCTCTTCATTTATCACATTCTTCCTTTACCGTTCCATAGTCACTAGAACCACTTAATTCTGGCTTAATACGACATTACTCCATATTCCCCCCTTTAGGGATGTACTAAAAACTAAAGCCACGAGGATCTACCTATATATATTTTACCTCTTCATCTTTGGCGTCGTTTCTCAACATCAATGATCCTTACATGCCTTGCGACTATTCTTCTGTACCAAGGATGACAAATTCCCTTACTCACGAGGGTGAGACTTAGCGTAACTGGAACATACAGTCTCTTAAGCTTAACTTTGCTCACATTGCTTGCTCTAGGGAAGCGTCTCCCCAAATGACTATTCTCTGTATTCATCGTGAATCTTCTTATGTGGCCCCTTCTATTACCGTCGGAACAAAATTTAAAATTCCCATGATGCCGAGTACTTCCCAATCATTCAGTCCCTAATTCATATTTAGTTTATCTTGTTTGCCCGTGCATACTGATTTCTGTTACTTTGGGGATTAACTCTCCCCTCTAGTAGCCGCGTTGGAGTTACGAACTTATTTCTCGAAATAAGGATCTAACCTTATGGCCTATACTCTTTCATTGTCTTAAGGCCCATCACCTTTCGTCTCTTTCTTTATTTGACTATAGGTTTTGTAACACTCTATCGATTTCATCAATGTATCACACCTTATTCATAATGCTTCCTTATCTCTCTTCTCATTACTATGCTAATATTGCTGCATATCCATTTTCTTGTGAAAACTTCAATACGACATTCTTTCGCTTTTAACTTTCCTTTGATCCATCCAGTGGCTCTTCAAGTTGTTTAACGTTCTCGCTTTACTAGGGACACGAGCCACACTAAGGTAATATGTATCCCTTCAAGGCTTATAGTGCATGTCTTTGTAGTACTCATATCTGGCTGAACTATTTTAAAGNTTTCCTTTGCTCCATCCAGTGGCTCTTCAAGTTGCTTAACGTTCTCGCTTTACTAGGGACGCGAGCCACACTAAGGTAATATGTATCCCTTCAAGGCTTATAGTGCATGTCTTTGTAGTACTCATATCTGGCTGAACTATTTTAAAGTGTACCATCTGGGTGTCTCACAAGGAGATCTATTAGCACATTTGCAATATCCTTCGGAAATATCAACTAACGCAAACAATTCATCCATCAATTTGGCTCACTCTAACCTCAGTCGGATCATGATATTATGTCCTTCTCTTAAACCATATTTCTCAGCCCCCATAGAGCGTAACTTAGATCAGTATGGCCAATTATACATACCTCTGTTGCTGTTGAAGGTAACTCAAAATGCTTATATCCCTCTTCCTGAATGGAAAATAAGGATAATCTTTATTAACTGTGTACCTCGTACCCTTCTTCACCTTGCTTCTTTTACTTGTTGCAACTCGTGTCTAACTTTCAATGCAGTTATTCCTTTTTACCATAAGAGCGGATAAGTATGTTTTCCTAAAAGCTCCTTATCAAGAATTGTACACCTTTTAGTATATACATGATCTGCTGAAGACCTCTCATTTACTCATCATAAGCAAGATGCAAAATCGAGTTCCTCTTACTCAATACTTCCACAGTTATATCTCTTATCAATCGTCTTTCTGAATGAAGGCATCGTCGTACTATGAATAAGATATAGTTTAGGAATTTGAGTTCTTACAACTGAGCTCTACCACAAGATCTAGAGTAAGAAAAAAAAAGTGACAGTCCTAAATGCCATGTAGCCTCCTGCTTATAAGTCTGGTGCACAACATACCCATAAACAAGACTCCACTAGACACGACTTATAGACTCCCTAGGAAGGAACTGCTCTGATACCAGTTTTGTCACGACCCAAACCGATGGGCCGCGACGGGCACATGGTAGATTAAATAACCTAGTACCAACGTAACGTATCTTTCATATCATTCTATCATAAGTAAATGAATCGAAGTAAAGCATGAGGGAATACAAACTTATACATATGAAGTACGGGCCTATAAGACAAAAATAACCACTCGTGTACTGAACATAGGCCAACAAGGCCATACAATCTTTTATGTATATGACATCTGTCTACAAGCCTCTAAGAATAAATAATTTTCACAAAGGTGAGGATAGATTCCCTCCATACCAAACAATACCCGTCTAAATCATACTAACCAAACAAGTGGCTCCGAAGCAAATGGAGCGCACCAACATCTTCTACTGAGCTGATAGCCTACTTGGAGGGCTCTCGACCTGTCTATTGGGACCTGCGGGCATGAAACACAAAATCCCAAGCAAAAGGGACGCCAGTACGAATAATGTACCGAGTATGTAAGGCACATAAATAAGTACTTAAGAGACATGGAAGAAATATAGAGCACATGACTCAACCTGTAAGCCTGAATAACTTTGTGAATCATAAATTACTTTTAGCGTCATGCATATGCATATGAATGTCATGTCGTGCATAGGTACATGTTTCATAACATCATCAGTCTCTGAGGGCATCCCATCATATCATATCGGCCACTGTGGGCAAAATCATCACCGTATACCAGCTGATCAGGTGGTGGTACATATATAACGCCATAACCTTTCCCATATCCCATATACATATATATACATACATATATATGCGTATATAATGCCGTTTGAATATACATACATATATACACGTATATAATTCCATTTGAATATACATACATATATACACGTATATTATGCCATTTTAATCATATTTCAGCCACTGTGGGCAACATCATCATCATATACCAACTGATCAGGTGGTGGTGCGTATATAACGCCGTAACCTTTTCCCATATCCCATATACATATATTTACATATATACGTGTATATAACGCCATCTGGTCATGAGTCAATGTACATATGTAAGTGCATGAAATGCATATCAAATACGTCAATAAAATCTCTCAGTAGGTCATAAGGCCATTATGCCTCTGATTAATATCATGAAATAAAATTTACCAACATACGTATTTTTGAGACCCATGGACAGAAGATAATAATAATTCTCATAGGGAATCAAGAATATAGACACCTCTACTATTTCTATGAATAGAGTAGTTTAAAGAAACTGTGTATTTGCTCGTTTCTTCAGTATAATCTGGACCATGCCAAAACAAAGAAGGGATTGCGACAACACGAAATGGCGGATCGAAATAGTAGAAAATCCGTATGTTGTTCTTGAGAAAAATTATACCGTTCTCTCTTAAAATTGTAAATCTCGTTGCTATTACATAATGTAACTTTGTATGAAAATTTAGCCAAAATCCGTCACTTTCCTTAGCTATAATTCACGTTTCTTCTGAATTAGATTTGAATATTTGTGAATTGATCCCTCTTGTATGAAATGGCAGCGTACACTTTCTCTATGAATTGATCCCATTCCTGTGCGAATTGGCAGTGTACTTTCTTTGTGAAAAATGATCCCATTTGTGTGAAAGTTTTTCTAAGATAATCACGTTACTACTATTCATATCCAAATGCTTGGATGAATTTGCAGAAGCAATTTACATTGCTTATGGGGATTGGACATGTCTCCCTTAGGAACCTTTTTGAG
This sequence comes from Nicotiana knightiana, assembly GCA_005239525.1. Taxonomy (NCBI): domain Eukaryota; kingdom Viridiplantae; phylum Streptophyta; class Magnoliopsida; order Solanales; family Solanaceae; genus Nicotiana; species Nicotiana knightiana. The sequence goes on along the minus strand of ML424470.1, from coordinate 190,651 downwards.
ATATCATGTTACTACCACCTAGGTAATGACCAAGCCCCAAATTCTCTTAGTATTACATCTTGCAATGTGACATATGAGTAACTTAATCGATCATTATATGGCTTCCACGTTAGTGGGTCAAATCTTATCCAATAATTACTCATCCAATCCTTTAATTAATTTGTTTATTCCCTACTAACCAATAGTTATCCAATTACCCACATAATTAAGAATTATCTCAAATTACATAAAATACTACTCATGTTAACACACCTTATACATCATACCATCGTGGTCATGTTGTACCTTGTATGACACTAGTTCATAAATACCGAGTATTTAGCTCGGTCCATATTTTATCCCACATGTCAAACTTGGACGAAAGTTCATTTCCTTTGACCTGCTTCCCCTCCCACCTTCATGAATTTACTCACCATTTGCTTGAAATAGCATAATCCTTATAATCCCAAATAATTTCATTCACGAGCTTACTTCGATTAGCTTACGATGAAACATTAACGTAAAAAAAAGACGGTATGTAACATCTCATTTCTGAGCATCCGTCAATTCATTTATGGCGTACTTTCGAATACGAAAATGTGGGGTGTAACATCTCTAAACTCAAAATATTATTTACAATTGTTCTATTGATTTATTGCCTTTCATTTATTGTGTCCATTAATTGTTGTTCATTCATTACTTGTTATTGATCATAAAGAGGCCATCTTCGAGGCCTTCAATGCTGTTGTATCCTCTTCGACCGCCCTCTGTCAAGCTCTCGAGCTCGACCTCGAGGCCAATTCTGACCAAGCTCGAGACCCCGTCTCTCACCTGCTCGGTTTGCACAATCTCATTATCCTTCGCTCTTATCTCATTTTCTAATCTCTCACTTAGCAACTATTTCCTAAAAAACTGGTATTAAAATATATCACATATTTTTAGAACCACAAAATCAAATATAATTGTACTTACTATTTTTAAAGTAAACAGTTTGGCGCCCACCGTGGGGCTAAAAATAATAGTGATTATTTTAGTGCTGATTTTCTAAAAACATAAGTTATCCTTTACACTTTTTCTTGTACAAGAATCTTCAATTTTAGGTCAAAAAATTTCTAACTCAGTGAACGCGCATGAAAACAATGGTCCTAAGGATCATGTAGAGAACGAAGCAGCTTCTTCAGATGCCGTTGTACCACCGCAAACCCTGAGGGGGTACCAATGCAAATCCCCATCGATGTAGGCTCATGCAACGCTCAACATGTTGATGTAATCTCTCATACAAATAGGAGTGTGTGCGAATGACACAAACATGAAGCGCAGAGAGCCCCTGCTCAAAAGAAAGAGAGGTTAGCCTTCACGTCATTTTTGAGATGTTGCAATCATAACAAGTGGCTATTGCTCAGCTACAAAGCCATCAAAGAACTCCAAGCACAACACCACTAGAAACGGCTCCTCGAGTTGAAAAAGCACCAGAAAGGTCAAGCAATAATGGTTCATCAGCCAACCCTGCTATTATGAAGATACTCGAGGACCTCGCAAAGAGGATTGCATCAGGCAAAAAGAAGATAGAAGCTAACGACAAAAAGGTTGAAACCTATAACTTGAGGGTTGATCGGATCCCAGGCGCACCCCAATTATGAAGGGTGTATATTCAAAAAAGATTATGCATAAGCAATTTCCATCAAGTTCGGCTCCGAACCCCATCCCAAAAAAATTCAGAATGCCCGATCTCCCGAAGTACAACATGACCTCTGACCCCAATGAGAAAATTACTGCTTACACTTTGCTGTGAAAGGGAACGACCTAAGATATGACGAGATTGAATCCGTCTTATTGAAACAATTTGGAGAAACACTGTCCAAAAGAGCCATGATGTGGTATCATAACCTACCCCCGAACTCGATAGATTCATTTTCCATGATGGCAGACTCTTTTGTGAAGGCACATGCTGGTGTCATCAAAGTCACTACGAGGAAGTCGGACGTCTTCAAAATCAAACAAAGAGAGAATGAGATGTTAAGGGAGTTCGTATCCCGCTTCCAATTGGAACAGATGGAATTACCTCCGGTCTCCGACGATTGGGCAGTATAAGCCTTCGCTTAGGGCTTGAATGAACCAAGCTCGATAGCTTCAAAGCAGTTGAAGAAAAACTTAATTGAGTATCCCTCTGCAGTTTGGGCGGATGACACAACAGGTATCAATCAAAGATTAGAGTTGAGGACGACCAATTGGAAACCCCATCGGGCTCGGTGTATCCCAGCAGGCTATCAACAAAGCAATTGAGGCTTCCAAAAAGAGAATCGAGGCCAAGCAAAGAAATGTATCAACCATATATAGAAAATTGGAGAAATATGCCGAGGCGTAACATACCTCAAATAGACCAAAGGATAGATCGAGGCCAGAATCCTAGGGGAATCTTGAACAAAGCAGAGTTCGACAGGCACACAGGGCCGATAGAGGCACCCCAACTATCTAAGTACAACTTCAACATCGATATTTCAGACATCGTATCGACCATAAGTAAAATCAGGGACAACAGGTGGCCAAGCCCGTGCTATCAGATCCTTCGTAGAGGAACCCTAACTTGATATGTGAATATCACGGTACCCACGGTCATATGACCGAGGATTGAAGATAGCTTCGAGAAGAGGTGGCCCGACTGATTAGCAAAGGGCACCTTCGAGAGTTCCTCAGCGACCAAGCTAAAAAACAATTTCGGGAAAGAGAGGCGAACACGAAAAATGAAAGAACCACAACACGTCATCCACATGATTAACAAAAGTATCCATGACCAGGGAAAACGAACTCGGAGTTACGTACCCGAAGAAGCTCTTTCATTCAGCGAAGAGGACATCGAGACCTTGTCTCAACCTCATAATGACGCACTGGTAATTTCTTTTCTTTTAAATAAATTTCAAGTTAAACGTGTGCTCGTGGATCCAGGTAGCTCGGCCAATATAATTAGGTCAAGGGTGGTAGAGCAACTCGGATTGTTCGACCAGATCGTGCCCACCTCCCGTGTCCTCAACGGATTCAACATGGCGAGCGAGACGACGAAAGGGGAAATCATCCTCCTAGTCAGCGTGGCCGGTACAATTCAAAATACCAAGTTTCTTGTCATCGAAGGTGATATGAGATACAACGCATTGCTTGGAAGGCCATGGATTCACATCATGAGGGCGGTACCGTCAACCCTTTATAAGATGATGAAGTTTCCTACGAAGGATGGAGTAAAAACAGTGCACGGAGAACAACATGCAGCAAAAAAAATGTTTGAGTGCATGATGTGGCACCAACACCGACACCTTCTACATCAAAAGAGCCAAAGAACAAGAAAACAACCGAGTAGCAATAACAAACCACATTCTCGGATGAAAGAATAAAGGACCATGCCGCGTCCTCAGAACAAGTGACTAAAGCATATCAAGGCATGAACGCTACCACAGTTAAGGTACAACCCTCTCCCTCTTTCCTTTACATTTTACACTAACCTATATGCAGGTGTTTGATTGAAAGGAATCGAAGCACCCTCCATCTCGAAGCCTTTAGGTTTTAAAGCATGCGCTGTGCTCTTTTTCTCTCATGTCGGATATTATCCTAAATGGGTTTTACCAACGAGGTCTTTAATGAGGCAACATCCATATGCTACCTAAGGAGAACTCACAAAGTATTCAAGGCTTCTCTTCGATCAACCTCAAATACTGAGGGGCATCCCCCTGGGAGATCACCTCCTCGAAGAAACTAAAATATGCCAAAGAGGGTCACGACAGGAGAATAGTGTATAGGACCAAATGGTCGAATGAACCGTGTCCACATAGAATAATAGAACCCTCGATGGTGAAAAAATGTATACTTGTGCCAAGTAATCGGAGGAGAATCTTTTATCATCAAAACACTTCGCGCGTCAAAGAAGTTTGTTATTTTCACCAGAAACGGTCCCAAGGCCATAAATTTACCAAACACTCGGGGACTGACCAAAAACTCGATGCCGTAAGACCTCTGTGCAGGCAACTTCAAGCTCATAAGCCCTCCATGAGGCACCAATATAGGCCCTCCATGAGGCACCAATATAAGCCCTCCATGAGGCAATATCGCATCTGTAAGACCTCGACGAGGCATGCTCAAAATTGTAAGCCCTCAACAAGGCAATATCAAAATTGTAAGACCTTAAAAAAGGCATAACCGCGACTCGGGGACTGTCGTCGACAGTCACCCCATCGAGTCATCAAAAACTCGAAGCCACAAGACCTTAGGGCCGGCAACTTCCAGTTCATAAGCTCTCCATGAGGCACCAATGTAAGCCCTCCATGAGGCAATATCAATAACATAAGCCCTCCACGAGGAAATATCAACACTATAAGCCCTACACGAGGCAATATAACAATCTAAGCCCTTCGTGAGGCAATATCACCGATGTAAGCCCTCCATGAAGCATTAACTCTGATGCAGGGATTGTCCTCGACAGTCGGCTCATCAAGCTATTTAACTCGAAGCTGTAAGACCTTAGGGCTGGCAACTTCAAGCTCATAAGCCCTCCATGAGGCACCAATGTAATCCTCCATGAGGAAATATCAAAACTATAAGACCTCAAGCAAGGAATGTACAAACTTGTAAGACCTTAAAAAGGCATAATCCCGATATCAAAGTCAAGGCTATATATCGAACTTGTAAGACCCCTAAATAGTCATACCCTCGATATAGACGTCGAGGCTATCTCACTCTTGGACTAAAAGGCTACGGCCAAATACAATGACCACCGTCATAAGGCTCCATCCAAACTAACACGACTCGGATACATCCGACTGTCGCCATGAGATCACATGCATCCAATTACTTCAAAACAACATCGAAAAGAACCGGTTAAATGTCATGCCGACCTAGGCGTAAGAGCCCAAGTCACCAACTACATTAAAGGTCGTACCGACCTAACGCGTAAGAGCCCGGGTCGCCAGCTACATTAAAGTTCGTACCGACCTAATTCATAAGAGCCTAAGCGCCAGCCTAAAGAGACTTAGGGCCGATTTAAAAACCTAAGGGTCGATGAGCTTGAGTAAAAACTCGACTCAAAGGCTGAGCCCTAAATGGTTAACTAAAGTGCCTCAGGGCCAAACGCATAAGATCCCAAGTCGCCAGTTACGTTAAAGGTCATACCGACTAAATGCGTAAAAGCCAAGTCTCCAGTTACATCAAAGGTCATACCAACCCAATGCGTAAGAGCCCACGGGCTAGTCTAAAAATGCCGCTGGGCCAATTTATAACCCCAAGGGTTTCATTTTGAAGTCCAATTCATCGGGCTAATTATCGACAAACAAACCAAAAATACAAAAGTATTTTTTATATATATGTGTATTACAAATATACATTTACACTGCTCTCACATGAGTTTTATACAAAGTATAGGAAAGAAAACCTAAACCACTCTCGGGACTAGCTCCCTCGACGGCTCCTCGGACAAGCTTCCACGAGGACCTTCAAATATCAGCATCGACTCAAGAGGAAAGGAAAAACTTGGAGTCGATCTCATCTTCCTTGGACTGCTTTATGTTTTCTGAGAGGTCAAAGCCCCTAGCATGAATCTCTTTGAGGGTCTCCCTCCGAGACCTGCATCGGGCATACTCATTGCCCAATCTCTCTCTGTCAACGTCTCCCCTCAGCTCGACCCGAGCATCAACAACATCTTTCAAATAAACAGCCACCTTCTTATCGGCCTTTTCTCGAACTTCTTCAATTTCAGCATGGGCGTCTACGACCTCTGCTTTCATATTCAAAAGATCAGTCTCTAGCTTTCCAATACTGCTTGTCTGAATCGAGTTACTTTCTCGAGCACTAAGAAGTGGTAACTTGAGGGCAGAGGCCTTGGCCAAGGAATTACTTTCGGCCATAACATGAATGCCTATATGTGCATTCAATGCATCACATTCATAATTTACTTGCCCAACTTCGCCCAAAAGGCGTTCCAAGGCTTCCGGTTTTCTCTACAGCTGAAGCACCGAAACATTAGTTCTAAAAAATGGTAAATGAAGCATGTACTCCCTTAGTATAAGGATTACCTGATGCTCGAGATTGCATTTGTAGTTTTGACTTGGATATCTCTCCGATCGAAGATGTATCAACTCTTTTGTTTTCTTGTTACAAAGAAGCCGGAGAGATTTCTCCTTGCCCAAAGCTTCCCGCAACTTGGTCTCACAACGAAGCAGCTCAAACTTGAGCTTGTCAAAGGCCTATGAAAAAGAATCTTCAGTTCAAAGGATGAAAATACATAGCTGAAAAGCACAAAGTCAGGCAAAACTCACCACGGAGTAGAGCCGCTGAGCCTCCTCAAAAGTTCAGCGTGCGACTACTGGCCTGGTCCCATCGACCCCAGTTGAACTGCTCTCAAAGGGGATATGATCGCTCGAGAACCCACTTGATTTAGGCATCCCCTAGCCTCGAGCGTCCCTCGAAGTACCTTCGAGGGGACACACAGACGGTGGTGAAAGACTTTTTCTCTTAACCTCTCCCTCGAAATTAGAGGTCTCAGGCCTAGTAGGATTGGGAACCTCAGGAGGGCCCCTGGTTCGAGGAGTAGATGAAGAACCATCCTCCCGAGGAAAATTGTTCCATAGAATGATCGACATATATAAAGTCCTCTTCAGCAGTGGCGTCTCCTTTGTGTCTCCAGGCAGGCCCTGACTCATTGAGAATGTCCTCTTCCATCGAGGACCTTTTTCGCTTATTATCCTCCCTTGGCTCCGAAGCCGACGACCCTTCCCTCTCCTCAAAGGGGCACGATCTCACCTCAGAGAATCCACCAACACCTGCGATGGCGGAGTTAATACACATAAAAGAAAGCATTCCTCAAGAGGCAATCACATGGCTCATACCGTGGTGTTTTGCTTCCCATCTTTCCATCGACAGACCTCGTCACTTGCATTCGTCATAGGTCGAGGAAGCTGCCATCTTCCGAGTCTAGTACGCAATATTGGGGATCTCTTCCGACATCCACGGGAGCGTTGAGAAAGGGAAGAATAAACTTTCTTATAAATCAGCAAGAGTAAAGGGTACTAAGGTACGATGTGGTACTTAAGTTTGAAGTTCCATTTTTCAGGGAACAACGGGAAATCTGTAGGAATGATGCTGACGGTCCTCACTCAGACAAACCAACTCATCCATCCTCAGTTCCGGTCTTCATCGTCACTAGCAATAAAAGGCTTGGTGGATCGGCATCGTAACACAATCAGGCCTCGACAATGCTGAGGCCGATATAATCTAATAAGGTGGCTAAGGGTAAACTCGAGCTCAGGCTTTTCAGTAAAGTACCTTATCATCAACACTATCCTCCAGAAGGACGGATGAATTTGAGCCAGAGTGACTCAATACCTTTTGCAAAATTCGAGCACAAGGCCGTCGAGGGGACCCAATGTAAATGGGTACATATACACGTTCATGAATCCCTCCACGTAGGCCATAATATTCTCTTCTCGAGAAGGTATCTGCAGCATCACAATTTCTCCCCATCCGCAATCTCTCCTCACGGCCTCGAGGTTATTTTCCTCCATCGATCGAAGGAACCTCGACGCATGCTCTCGATGGCCCGGAGCATCGAAGGGTTTATCTAGTGCAAAGTCTTTCTTCAAAGAAAAACAACTCAAGGTTAACTCGTCGTACGCCGGTGGTGTACCACCGGCCAGGCAGGAAGTAGAGGTAACGTTTCCCTCTTCTTGGTGATCGGATTCGGGCACGGCAGCCATAACTATTTCAACAAAGATAAAGAGGAAGAAAGCTCAAACAGTTTCACAAGTTGAGAAAACGAAAAGAACGTTGAAGAGAAAACTAGTTTTGCAAAGTTGCAAGACCAAAAATAAAGAAGGAGAAAATGTATATATATATAGAACAAGAGGCGGCTATTCACCCACTTTGAGGGCCAATTAATTTTGACAAGGTTATAGTTTTTGGGGAAGTGTACATGCAGGGCCACCTCGGCCACTTCACGGTCATGTCATATAAATGACGTTGTCATGCAGCGTTTGAGGGATCGAAATTCCCATGTCAACCTAGCCTCGAGAAGGTTTCCGATCCCAAGGATCTCTATCACTACAAGAACGGGCCTCGAAGAGCTAAATTCAAAGCTCGAAGGTCGACTTTCGCATGAGCATTGCATGGTAAAATTTGAAAGGTATGAAACAAAGAGATCTTTTTTACTCCAAAAAATGTATTTACAAGGATATTTCTACTCTTCGCCTTCACTACTGCCCGAGCCGCTTTCAGAGCCTTAATCCGACGTGGTTGAAATTGCCGATTCTTCCTCCAGGGCCCTGGCCTCTTCAATCTAGGTAGAGAGATCGACACCTTTACCGCTCGCTTCCTCAAAGGCTTGCCTCCTGGCTTGCAAGAGAGCATGAGAAACTGCCCGAGCCAGTTTTAGCTCGGCCTTCTCGGATATCTCTGTGGCCCGATCATTCGCGGCGGCAAGATCCCTTTTGTATGAAGAGACAAATTCATCGGCCTCAGACTTGGCCACAGATAATAAAGCCTCCTCCTCTTGAGCACATCAAAGAAGGTCTTGAATCGAGGATAGCTTATCCCGAAGCATGTCCCTCTCCGAAACCACAACATCATTCAGCCGCGCCAGCTCAAGGATTTCAGCATCCTTGGCCGCAACATCCTCTCGGAGTTGTAGAAGATAAGCTAATCAACACCAAATATGGCAATAAAAGATAGGATTATGGGTATCAGAGTACCTGCTCGATGAAGTCAACCCTCTCTTGGAGCGCCCTCTCCGAGCCTGCCCGGAGGTTGATCAACTCCTTCTCTTTTCGGGCGCATAAAACCTCTAGCTCGATTGATTCCAACGTAAGCTTTTCAAGATCCTCTCAATGATGAGTCAACTCATCTTGCAGCTTGGAAAAGGCTTGGCCATACAACTTCTTGACCTACAGCACAAAGGAATAAAGTTAGGAAAGGAAGAGTAGAAATTCAAAGCATAGAATATTATATCAAACAAAGGTTACCTTCTTTTGGAGCCTCTCGACCTCCATGAGAGAAACTGGGGCATCAAAATCGGCCTCCTCCTCAACACCTTCAAAGTAATCTCTGAATGCATCCTTCTCTCCCCTAGAGGTCCCCAAGCCGGGGGCATTCCTATCGCGGGCATCTCGTATCTCCCCTGGAGAGAAGGACGGGCCCAATTGAAACCCGCCTGCAGCATCAACCTCCATCGGGGCTTCCTCTGGACCCCAAATAGCTCCAGAAGCAAGCCCTCCGAGCTCACCAACACGGACTGTGCCATGTCCGACGAGCGGCTCAGGGAATGCACTCAAATCCTCCTCGACGGTCTCCTCAACTCGAACCAGGTCTGCATCGGCTGCGTCCAACTCAGCGGCCGCCCGCCTAGCATCTTTCGAAGCATCAACGCTTCATTTTTCCCTTTGTACCAAGGGCAGGTATCATCATCTTCTTCCTCGGCTTGCAGGCTCTCAGCGGCCATCGAGGATAGGACCGTGTCATTGGTCCTGGGCTTCCGAGCCGTTACTTTTTTTGATTTTGGAGACTCCACCAATGTCTCCTTCTTCCTCTTCTTGTCCTTAGCAGTTTTCAAAGCCTCTTCCTCACTAGGAGGGGGCGGTCTCATTGTCACACCCCAAAAATCAAGGGATACGACCGGCGCTCAACCGGGTGACCCCAGTCAAGCGGACCTGGATTCGTCTTTCCTAGGCCATGCATTTCCCCGTGTTGACCATATACATTATTCCTTATGAAGTAGCAAAATTTGTGTTTAAACGTAGATTTACAAATTGAGTTCCTTTCTACCTTGTTAAAATTTTCAACATTTGATTACCCAAAAGCATACATGATATGTACCTACATTCATTTACCAACGTGGACCACAATTCCGAGCACGCACAGTTACTACCCCAAAATACATATGTACATAACCCACAATGTGTCTACCGAGCCTCTACGAAAAACTAAGGACTTATACAATACTTTCCGGAAACAAGGCCCCGACTATACCTCACAATACATAACAGACTCAAAAGGAAATGGCATGAACTACACACGGCCCCGAGAGGAAGTAGGGCTCACCAGTACATCTGACGGGATGGAGAGGTGGCACTACTGATGATGGGATGAATTGCCTGCTATGGAACCACCTACATTCGATATAAAACTGCAGCACCCCCGACAAAAGGGACGTTAATACCATTGAATAGTACTAGTATGTATGAACAAACTTTACTCTAAGTAAAATTAGGAAATGCACCGGTAGCAAACAGTAAAGAAAACTAACATGTAATACATAGTGATGCAGAGCAATTGCAATAAAGGGTCTCAACGATTTTTCATCTCAACACAATCACACTCCACCCTTGATCCTTCTCAACATTCCACCCTTATTACCGATCCCACCTGACAATCACATTTCAATATCATTTATTATGTTGCAGCACGAAACCCGATCCCACCGGACAATTAACATTCCACTCTTTTTACCTCTCCACCCTTATTCCTTCGTGTTTTAACGTGCAACCCGATCCCATCAGACATCACAATTCATAGGAAAAAACAACAGTTCACAATTCAATCACATGGCTTCAAACCATCAAGACTACCATTTCATAACAAACAAACAATCATGTGTTCATAATAGTTCTTACTAGCCAATCATTTAACCAAAAAGGTGTTCATCAACAAGAATGTGATTTCATTTCAATCAACAACTCATAAGAAGCCAAGCCAAAATAAATTTTACCAATAGTGCATAATATAAGATATTGCCATGATCATGAAGTTCAATTAAATCAATTCCCGACCTTCTTTCGTCACTTGTTACATAGCCCTTAGTACATAAGTACATACACACATTCTGTTCATTGCCATCATTTCATACCATCACATTTTAGAATTTAGTCATTTAGCAAGTCTTACATTTCAACACAGTCATCCCACAGACAATTTGTTCATAGTTACTTACAAGAAACTCATACCGTATATTTTGGCATTATGGAGATTAAGGTTAGCCATACATACCTGGAGTCAAATTTCCTTTTTAACTTCTACTCACAATTTAACACATTTATCTTAGAATTGGAAATAATGAATACAACCCGAACTCTCTTAAGCATTTTATCGAATGCTATGTGACCCCTTAGATTGCCAACCCCTTCTTTGTGAATTTTCACTCCAACCCACTTCCTCTTACTAGATCATGGACATTAATGATCATGCATGCAAGGTATCAACTTATATTTTCAAGAATTAATTCATGAGAGTCCCCTTTTATTTAAAACCTGAAAACTAATGGATAGGGTTTGGAGATTCTTACCTATTAGAGTGAAGAAGAAGATGATTACTCGGAATTTCCAGGCCTCACTTTGAAAATCCAATTGATAAATTTGAAGCTTTCTATCTCAAGAACCCTTTCTCCCCTCTCTCCAATTTTTTTTCCAGAAAATGGTTAAAAATGAAGGGGTGGGGTGTTTTGTTGAACAGGAGGTCGGGTTTTAAAAATTAGAAAATAGGAGCCCCGACAGGAATGTGGTCTGCATTCCGGTCCCATAATGGCCCTCAAAATGGGTCAAAATTGGAAAACACACTGCCCAGGTATGCGATCCGCATACCTGTTATGCGATCGCATAGTGCGTCACATAACCTCCCTCAGAGAATCAAAGGGGCAAGAATGCGACAACTATGCGGTCCACATAACCAAAATGCGATCGCATTCTAGGCCGCATAGTTGTCCTCAATTTGGGCTGTGATCTGCCTATGTATGCGACCATTATGCGGTCCGCATACCTGTTATGCAATCGCATAGTGCGTCGCATAAAACCCAATTTCTAGAAAATTATATCTTTCAAATTCCGGGGTACTTTTTAAAAATTTCTACAGTTATAACAACTCGGGAACTTATTCAGGCATTATTTTAGATATAAATTCTACGGGTATTTACATCCTCCCCCCCTCTAAAATCATTCTCCCTCGAATGAGGATCGGGAATGCATTTGGTTTTGAAAAAATGACATTCCAACCCCCAATTTTCACTAACTCCGATATTTTTTGAAAATCTTGCCAGAGTTTCCTTTCTAATTAGGCCTATCTACCTGCCAGAGAGCCCCCATATCACATTTCCAAGCACCATTACTCAGTTTCAGTTATCCCCACAACTGGTATATAACTTTGTTACCTCAACAACTTGCACATATTCAATCACTTTAACAAGTACACATAGTTCATTCTTTTTTTACACCACAATTTTACACAGGGTTCAATTAATGACACATACTTGCACATAATTTGGTCACTTTAATGAGTCTCATACAATTCAATCACTCCAATACACCATATACATTTCAATTAATCATTACCAATCTACACTTATATTAATCCTTTAACAATCACATGCGTTTCATATAACTCCATTTATNGGGGGGAGATAGAGTGTCTTCTCACAAAATTGAATACAACTTATAATTGCTTAGAAATGACAGTTCGCACGATCACTACTAGACTTAACCAAACAAGTGAGGATATTTTTCTTTCATTTCCTTTTCCACTTTCCACGTGGCTTCCTTGACTCGTTGACTTCGCCATAACACTTTAACTGAAGCAATTTCTTTGTTCCTCAATTTTTGGATTTGCCTATCAAGAATGGCAACTGGAACTTCTTTAACATAGACACACGGAACACCGGGTGCACTCAACTGGCACGATGGCGGATGGATCTCCAACCACTTTCTTCAACATAGACACACGGAACACCGGGTGCACTAACGACATTTCAGGGGGCAACTCCGGCCGATAGGCCACCTATACTATCCTTTGAGCAATCCGATATGGCCCAACATACCTAGGGCTCAATTTCCCATTCTTCCCAAACTGCATGACTCACTTTATGGGAGACACCTTCAAGAATACCCAATCATCTACTTGGAACTCCAAATCTCTACGGCGAACGTCCGTATAGGATTTCTGACGACTCTGAGCAGTTTTCATCCTCTCCTGAATGACTCTAACTTTTTCCATTGCTTGATGCACAAGCTTTAAATTCTGCCTCACTAACTTCGAACCATCCAATTGGAGACCTACACCTCCTTCCATACAATGCCTCGAAAGGGGCCATCTGAATACTAGCATGAAAATTGTTACTGTAAGAAAATTCGATAAGCGGCAAGTGATAATCCCAACTACCTTTGAAATCCAAAACACAAGCCCGTAACATATCTTCAAGCGTCTGAATAGTCCGCTCAGCTTGACTGTCCGTTTGTGGGTGGAAAGCTGTGCTGAGATTTACCTGAGTACCCAAACCTTGCTGGAATTTTCTCCAAAAATGAGTTGTGAACTGGGCCCCTCGATATGAGATAATAGAAACTGGAGTACCATGCAGTCTGACTATTCCTTGATATATAACTAAGCACTGTTCTACAGTATCGGTGGACTAGACTGGCAAAAAGTGAGCTGATTTAGTGACTCGATCCATTATTACCCACATTAAGTCAAACTTGCGCTGAGTGCGAGGTAACCCCACCAAGAAGTCCATATTAATCATCTCCCTTTTCCACATAGGTTTTTCCGTAAGCTGAGTCAACCCACCGGGCCGCTGATGCTCGGCCTTAACCTAATGACAATTTGGACATCTAGATACAAGGTCCGCCACACCCTTCTTCATACCGCTCCACCAATAAATCTCTCAGAGATCGTGATACATTTTCGTAGAACCTGGGTGCACAGAATACCTAGAATTATGAGCCTCCACCATCACCCTCTCCCGAAGATTATCCACATCCGGAACACATAGTCTTCCTTGGCACCGCAAAACACCATCATCGCTACCGAGTGAAAATGCCAAAATCTTATTATTCAGAATTGCCTCCCTCAATTGTGCCAATGTTGGATCATTAAACTGCTTTCCTTTGACTTCCACCACAAGTGATGGTTCGGCTATGTTATGCACCACCACATCCCCTTCGCCTGAGGTCAAAAGACAAACCCCCAGACTGGCCAGCTGATAAACCTCTCGAGCCAAAGGTCTCTAATCTACTTCCAAATGAGCCACACTACCCATAGACTTCTGAGTAAGAGCGTCGACCACCACATTCTCCTTCCCTGGATGGTACAAGATATTCATATCATAATCCTTAAGCAATTCCAACCACCTCCACTATCTTAGATTCAGCTCCTTTTGATTGAACAAATACTGAACACTCTTATGGTCTGAGAACACGTCCACATGGACCCTATAAAGATAATGCCGCCAAATTTTCAATGAAAACACAACTGCCGCAAGTTCCAAATCATGCGTCAGATAGCTCTTATCGTGATTCTTGAGTTTCTTGGAAGCACACGCTACAACCTTCCCATGTTGCATCAACACACATCCCAAACCAACCCTTGAAGCATCGCAATAAAACACAAATCCCTTCGTACCTTCTGGAAAAGTCAATACCGGTGGCGAAGTCAATCTTGATTTCAATTCCTGAAAGCTCATCTGGCAAGCATCGGACCATTGGAACTTAACTACTTTATGCGTCAATTTAGTCAATAGGGAGGCGAGGGTAGAGAACCCCTCCACGAACCTCCGATAATGCCCAGCTAGACCCAAGAAACTGCGAATCTCTATCGGATCCGTTGGTCTAGGCCAATCCTTCACTGCTGCGATCTTCTGGGAATCAAGCTTAATCCCTTCTCTGGAAACAATATGACCCAAAAATGTGACTGAATCCAGCCAAAATTCACATTTTGAGAACTTGGCATACAACTGGTGGTGATGAAGAGTCTGCAGAACTGCCCTGAGGTGATTAACATGATCTTCCCTATTCCGCCAATACACAAGGATGTCGTCAATAAAGACAATCACGAAGGAGTCGTGAAATGACTCGACAACCCGGTTCATAAAGTCCATAAAAGCTGCTGGGGTATTGGTTAGCCCAAAAGACATTACCAAAAATTCAAAGTGCCCATAACGAGTCCTGAAAGTGGTCTTAGGAATATCCTGCTCCCTGATCTTTAACTGGGATATCCAGACCGTAAATCAATCTCCGAGAAAAACCTAGCACCTTGCAATTGGTCAAACAAATCATTTATCCGAGGCAATGTAAATTTTTTTTTGATAGTGACTTTGTTAAGCTGTCGATAATCAATACACATCCGGAGCGACCCATCCTTTTTTCTGCCAAAAAGAACTGGAGCGCCCCAAGGCTATACACTCGGCCGAATGAACCCCTTTTCTAATGAGTCCTTCAACTCCTCCTTTAACTCCCTCAACTATACTGGCGCCATTCTGTATGGTGTAATATATATTGGCTGTGTATCTGGCAATACATCAATCCCAAAATCGATCTCCCTATCTTGTGGAATCACTGGAAGGTCGTCCGGAAATACTTCGAGAAACTCATTCACAACAGGCACAGACTCGGGGGTAGACACCTCTGAAGCGGTGTCCGTAACCCAGACCAAATGATAAATTCATCCTTTCTTTATCATCTTCGAGGCCTTAAGGTAGGAAATAAACCTACCCCTTGGAACCACACCATTCCCTTTCCACTCAATGACTGACTCATTAGGAAACTCGAGCCTCATAATTCTGGTTCGACAATCGAGCTTAACAAAACATGAGTAGAGCCAATCCATTCCCATGATAACATCAATATCTACCATCCCAAGCTCGATAAGATCAGCCGTGTTATCCCGACCACACACCGTGACAACACAATTCCTATATACTCACGCGGCTGGAGTGGAATCACCAACCAGAGGCGACACGGAAAAAGGATCATGAAGCTGTTTGGGTTCTATCTCAAAACATGAAGCAATAAATAGGGTAACATATGAAAAAGAGGACCCCGAATCAATAAGAGCATAAACATCAAGGGTTTGGTAGAATACCTGTGACAACATCTAGAGAAGCCTCCGCACTCTGGCGACCACTCAAATCATAGAATCGAGTTGGTCCACCTCTACCTCATACCCCACCCCTAATTGCACCACGCCCTGCTGGAGCTGGAGGATGCACTGAAGATGTGGCGGCTGAAGAACTGGCTGGCTGAGCAGTGCTCCTACCTATGCCCTGACTGGGCGCTCGACAACCCCACTGAAAATAACCTCTCACCCCGCATATATAGCACACCGGGATATCCAAGTAACAAGGTTCGGTATGAAACCTCCCACACTTGGGGCACGTAGCCCTCCTCTACTGCTGGAACCTCCCTCCTGGATGACCGGACTGATAGGGTCTCCTACTGTCTGAACCTGGTCCCAAGCGACTGCTCTGCTGATAGTTGTGTACGGATGGCGGTGCACTGGCTGAGGACTTTGCATGAGACTGTGATGGCCCTGATGAGACTTTCCCATGAGCTGGTCTCCCTCCTCCAAGTGACCTCCCCGAGTGGCCCGCTGACCGGGCTCTGATACTACTCTCTCTCTCCATTCTTATCTTCAACTTTCTAGTCT
Organism: Nicotiana knightiana; assembly: GCA_005239525.1. Classification (NCBI taxonomy): domain Eukaryota; kingdom Viridiplantae; phylum Streptophyta; class Magnoliopsida; order Solanales; family Solanaceae; genus Nicotiana; species Nicotiana knightiana. The sequence goes on along the minus strand of ML424470.1, from coordinate 174,247 downwards.
CTATAGCCTGGGCGATCCCACTACCATCCCATAATTCATGTCTGAGTGCAAGGAAGCTGTAGCAACTTCATTCACAACTAATGGACTAAGGCCCTGAACAAACCGTCGGACTCTGGCATCCCTAGTCGACACCAAATGAGGAGCATATTTGGACAATCGCACAAATTCCATGTGGTACTCCCACACACTCATGTTGCCATGCCTGAGGACCTCAAACTCTGTAACACGGGCTGCCCTAGTCTCGGCAGGCAAAGTGATCCATGAAAGAATCAACGAACTCATCCCATCTTGCCGGAGGGCTTCCCTCCCCACGGAAATCCTCCCACATCTCAAACTATGAATAGGGCGCTCCCCTCAGCCTGTAAGAAGCTGACTCAACCCCCTCTATCTCTGTAGCCTTCATAACCTGAAGTGTCTTGTACATCTCAACTAGAAAATACTGAGGATCGGCCTCTAGGTCAGTACTTGAGAACTCTGGAGGGGCCAACCGCAAAAACTGGTTGACTATGGAACTGACGGAATCTCCTTTCCCACTAGAGGATGCAGGGGCAACATGAGATCTCTGGGCCTGGGAGGCCAAGAGCTGTGTCAACATATGAATAGCTCCCCTGAGGTCCCCATCAGAGACAAAAGGACCAAAAATCAAGGGACACGACCAGCGCTCAACCGGGTGACCCCAGTCAAGCGGACCTGGATTCGCCTTTCCTACCCCACGCATTTCACCTTGTTGACCATATACGTTATTCCTTATGAAGTAGCAAGTTTTTGTTTAAACATAGATTTAAAAATTGAGTTCCGTTCTACCTTTTTAACATTTTAAACATTTGATTACCCAAAAGCATACATGATACGTACATACATTCATTTACCAACAAGGCCCCGGCTATACATTACCCACAGTTACTACCCCAAAATACATATGTACATCACCCACAGTGAGCCTCTATGAAAAACTAAGGACTTATACAATACTTACCAGCAACAAGGCCCTGGCTATACCTTACAATACATAGTTGACTCAAAAGGAAGTGGCATGAACCACACACGACCCCGAGAGGAAGTGGGGCTCACCAGTACAGCTGACGGGATGGAGAGGTGGCACTACTGACGGTGGCCTGAATTGCCTGCTTTGGAACCACCTATATTCGATATAAGAATGTAACGGCCCCAGCAAAAGGGACGTTAGTACCATTGAATAGTACTAGTATGTATGAACAAACTTTACTCTAAGTAAAATCAGGAAATATACAGGTAGCAAACAGTTAAGCACACCAACACATAATACACAGTGATGCAGAACAATTGCAATTAAGGGTCTCATAGATTTTCCATCTCAACACAATCACACTCAAACCTTGTTCCTTCTCCACTCCACCCTTATTACTTCCTGTTGCGGCACACAACCCGATCACACCTGACAATCACAGTTCCATATCATTTATTGTGTTGCGACGCACAACCTGATCCCACCGGACAATTTATATTCCACCCTTTTTACCTCTCCACCCTTATTATTTTATGTTGCGGTGTGCAACCCGATCCCACCGGACATCACAATTCATAGGAAACAACAACAGTTCACAATTCAATCACATGGTTTCAAACCATCAAGAGTACCATTTCATAACAACCAAACAACCATGTGTTCATAATAGTTCTTACCAGCCAATCATTTAACCACAATGGTGTTCATCAACAAGAATATGATTTCATTTTAGTCAACAACTCATAAGAAGCCAAGCCACAATAAATCTTACCAATAGTGCATCATATAAGATATTTCCATGATCATGAAGTTCAATTAAATCAATCCCCGACCTTCTTTCGTCACTTGTTACATAGACCTTAGTACATAAGTATATACACACACATTTAGTTCATTACCATCATTTCATACCATCATATTTTAGAATTTAGACATTTAGCAAGTGTTACATTTCAACACAGTCATTCCACAGACAATTTGTTCACGGTTACTCCACAAGAAACTCATACCATATATTTGGTCATCAACATGGTGATTTTACGAAGATTAAGGTTAGTCATACATACCTGGAGTTGAATTTCGTTTTTAACTTCTACTCACAATTCACTGAACCATCTAGTACTGTCAATATAGTACACAATTTAACACATTTATCTTAGAATTGGAAATAACGAATACAACCCGAACTCTCTTAAGCATTTTATCGAATGCTATGTGACCCCTTAGATTGCCAACCCCTTCTTTGTGAATTTTCACTCCAACCCACTTCCTCTTAATAGATCATGGACATTAATGATCATGCATGCAATGTATCAACTTATATTTTCAAGAATCAATTCAGTGAGAGTCCCCTTTTGTTTAAAACCTGAAAACTAATGGAAAGGGTTTGGGGATTCTTACCTGTTAGAATGAAGAAGAAGATGATTACTCGAAATTTCCAGGCCTGAGTGACTTTGAAAATCCAATTGATAAAGATGAAGCTTTCTCTCTCAAGAACCCTCTATCTGATTTTGTTTAGAAAATGGTTAAAAATGAAGGGGTGGGGTGTTTTATTGAAACGGGGGGTCGGGTTTTAAAAATTAGAAAATAGGAGCCCCCACACAGGAATGCGGCCAAGAATGCGATCACATTCCTATTCTGCGGTCCGCATTCCGGTCGCATAATGGCCCTCAAAATGGGCCAAAATTAGAAAACACACTGCCCAGGTATGTGACCACTATGCGGTCCGCATACCTGTTATGCGATCGCATAATGCGTCGCATAACCTCCCTCACAAAATAAAATGGTCAAGAATTCGACAACTACGCGGTCCGCATAACCAAAATGCTATCGCATTCTAGGCTGCATAGTTGTCCTCAATATGGGCAGTGATCTGCCCATGTATGCGACCATTATGCGGTCCGCATACCCGTTATGCAATCGCATAGTGCGTCGTGTAATGCCCAATTTCTGGAAAATTATATCTTTCAAATTTCGAGGTAGTTTTTACTAAAAATAGGTCTGTTTTTAAAAAATTTCTACAGTTATAACAACTCGGGAACTTATTCGGGCATTATTTTAGATATAAATTCTACGAGTCTTTACAATCATCGACACGCCTTCCTCAAAGCCTGCACAAGCGTGATGTATAAAACTCACCACCCTCGAGAATAATTACAAAAAATGAGGAAGCGAAAACAATGAGAGTATACCGTGTTTCGTAGCCTGCCACCGTGTTTTATCCAAATTGCGCCAGACGCGTTTGTTGTATGGAAAAGTGGAATCAAAAAGTTTTACCCACCCCGGAAGGTCCTGGACCGCACTGGGAATCCAAAATGGTGGCTACAGAATTAGTAGAAAATCAATCAGGAGAGAAAGAGCTGGTAAAACATACTCAATATGGGGATACTTACGTTTCATATTCCATTTCTCAGGGAACAACATTCTATCAGCAGGGATGATGTCTGAGGTTCTGATTCTAATAAATCAGCTCATCCATCCCCAATCTTTATCCTCGTCGATGCAGGCAAAGAATGCCTTGGCAGATTGATGGTGCAACATAATTAGACCCTCTCAGAAGAGACTAGGGCTATACAATCTGATCAAGTGGTCGAGGGTGAAAGTCATTCCCTCGACCTTGTTGAAAATGTGTCGAATCTTCTATACAATCCTCAAGAAAGAAAGATAAATTTGACTAAGTGTCACTCGATATTGACAACAAAAGTAGAGAATCACCGGGTCAATCGATGGAGAGAAAGAATCTATGGGGCCTAATGTAAAAGGGTATGTATATATGCTGAGAAAGCCAACCTTATGTGTGACTATGCTTTCTTCAACTGTGGGGATTTCTACTTGGGCCGCCTCCCCTCATCAACAGTCTAGGTTTACCCTCTCTATATCGGTGACTACACTCATGTACCGAGACATGGGCTCGGATCGACCCGGTGTAGAAGGGGGTTTTCCAATTGTAAAATTGGGGACGGTGTGGAAGGGACCGGGGATGCACTACTCGATGCTTGGAGGAGTTTTTGATTTTCCCTTAGAAAGGTGTGATGAATAAGTGTCTCCTCTTTTTAGGTACAATTTTGGATGTTTTTGCCATAATTGTAATTGAGTTTTGAAGAAAGAAGATGAAGAAGCAAGCGCAAAAAGAGGATGAGGGTATGAAGTAGTTAGTAAAACTTTGAAAACTTGAAAAAGTTGTAAATATGTGAAAAGGCAATTTTTTGAATTATTTATAGAAGCCCTTAGGGCATGTTTGAAGCAGAAGGGTCGAACCAATAGCGATTCGTGGGCTTCTCGAGAATCATGCCGACAACAACCTCTGCGCAACCTTTATGTCACATCATTCAATGTTCTGATGAGGATGATGTCATAATAGGGATATCGAAGAGGCAAGAATTCAAGACCGCTTCTTATCACTTCATTCTAATAAACGCAAGGAGTATCTGTATATGGCTAAAATCGGAGAGCCCAATTTTATGATAATTACGGCGCTTCATAGACCGCCTTCAGAAGGCTCAAAGCAGTTCGAGTTTTTACATCGAGGAGGCATGTCGAGGACTCTCCATGATCGACCTCGAGGTAGTGTAAATCGAAAATCATAATGGAAAAACGGGAAATTCCCAAAAGGCGCGTGGTTAAAGATGACCAAGTATGCAAAATAGTACAAGCCCATACCATGGAATTAAATGGTCGTACCAGCCGTATATATTTGTAGTAATTGCACATGTACTATGTTGGATTTTCCCTCTTATTTAAAGAGGAACCTTGTCATTTTGTAAGTCACAGGATATTTAATACAAGAACAAGAACATTCTCTGCTCTCTAAACTCAAAACATTCTTTACAAATGTTCTATTGATTTATTGCCTTTCATTTATTGTGTCCATTAATTGTTGTTCATTCATTACTTGTTATTGGTCATAAGATGGCCGTCTTCGAGGCCTTCAATACTATTGTATACTCTTCGAACGCCCTCTGTCAAGATCTCGAGCTCGACCTCGAGGCTAATTCCAGCCAAGCTCGAGACCCCGTCTCTCACCTGCTCGGTTTGCACAATCTCATTATCCTTCGCCCTTATCTCTTTTTCTTACCTCTAACTTAGCAATTATTGCCTAAACAACTGCTATTAAAATACATCACATATTTTTAGAACCACAAAATCAAATATAATTGTAATTCCATTTTCAAGGTAAACACAATGATAAATGAAAAGTATTAAGATACTAATTTGAAATATCACATTGTTGCCAACGCTAATGAATTCACATACTAGTTCAAAACAATCCCTGGTATCTTCAAAATATTTCTTGAAATTTCCATATTGAATTGATGGCTTCTGGCTTCTAAGGAATCTGGTGTATTGTGATGGTTTTGGTTAATTTCCATGATTATGCCTTTAATTCTACCATTAAATTTTTGATTTGGGGTGAAACATTGAGGAAAATGAAGAAGACTTTTGAGCTAGATTTTTGAGGTTTTGAATGGAATTTTATTATCGAATTTGAGTAAATTTAATATGGTTAGACTCGAGGTTGAACAGTCTCTCGGGTTTGGTGATTTTTCCTGGACTTCGAGACATGGGCCCGAGGGTTGGTTTTGAGCCAATTTCAGATTTTTGAGTTATAACTTCATAATTTCTTGTAGAATTGATTCCTTTAGCCTCTATTGACTATATCATGTTGTTATTGCTATATAAGAGGTATTTGAAGGCCGGTTTGCGAGGCAAAGGCGTGTTGGAGTAGAGTTTTGCTCAGATTGAGGTAAGTAACACTTCTGATCTTGGCTCTGAGGGTTTGAAACCCCGAAATATGTGTTACATGATTGGTGTTGAGGCGACGCACATTCCAAGTAACTGGCGTGCAGACATGCACCGTGATAATTGTGACCTGGTCGATTCCATGGCACTACATAGTGGACTTATCTTTTCTATGTCCGTGTTTTCATCATGTGGTAAAGTAATTAAGCTGTTAATCATGCTAGAGATCATGTTTAGGCTATATGACGGTACTCTTGGGACCCATAGTGGTCATTTATTGTTGTTGTCTTATTGATTTCATTGATATTTCGTACTCAATCATATTCATTCATTTCACATCATATCTGAGTATCTATTGTTATTTATTAATGCATCACATCATTGTTTTTGGGCTAGTTTCATTGATATGGTGAGCCCATGAGAGAGACTGGAGATATTGATGATCGAGTGAAGTTGAGGGCCTGATTATAAGTGACATTTATGGGATCGGGCTGCACGCCACATCGATTATACTTATTTATGGTAGAACTTGGGCTAATGTAGCCCCTCTGGAGTCTGCATACACCCCATTGAGCGAAGTTGATTATATTGGGGGATGGATCTTTCGTGTACATGGATCTTGTCCGAAGCATTATATTCTTGTTGTGCAAATTTGTTGATTCCGGTAACTAAACTTCTGTTAGTCTATTCTCTCACAAATGGAAAGCCACCATTACAACCAACTACAGTCCCGAGAGGTCGAGGTCGTGGTAGAGGCCACGGTAGGGGTAGTGGTGCAGCTCGTACAACAGCTAGGGCAGCACATACAGACCAACCAGTCGCTCCAGCTCATGGGGAGGTACAAGATACAGTTGAGCTAGTGGGGCTAGCTCAGGCACCAATTGTGCCCATCGTATTCCAAGCCTTCAGGAGGCCTTAGCTTAGTTTCTGACAGTGTGTTCCAGTCTTGCTCAGGTGGTCTCTATTCTGGCCGAAGCAACCACTTCTCAGGCCAGGGGAGGTACTCACACTCCCACCGCCCATACACTCAAGCAGCTGATATAGAGACTCCATACACCAGGGGCATTACCAGCCCAGCCAGCTAAAACTGCTCAAGCCCCGGTAGTCTTCGTTATGGATGATGATGAGTAGAGGAAGCTTGAGAGATTTGGGAGAATCATTTAGAAGTATGTTGGCGATCCGTCTCATATTTTGGATTTCAGCACGGTTCAGTTGGATGGTGATATGACTTATGATATGGAGCCAATGAACATTATGGATCGACAAGTTTAGAAGTTGAGTTCAAAGGATATAACTTCAGTAAAGGTGCAGTGGAGAGGTAAGCCAGTGGATGAGGCTACTTGGGAGACCGAGTGGGAGATGTGGATCAGATTTCCACGCCTATTTGAGACTCCACGTATGTTTCCAGACCCGTTCGAGGGCAAATATATGTTTAAGAGAAGGAGGATGTAATGATCCGGCCGGTCGTTTTGAGAGTTGTAGCCCCGTTCCCCTATTACTACTTCATTTTTGCTTTATAGGTGTTATATGAATTATCGAGTTAGTTGGTTTGAGTCCGGATAGATTTCATAATGAATTGTAATATTGTCTCATAATGGAAAACTTAAGTTGGAAAAGTTGATCGGATGTTGACTTATGTGTAAATGACCATGCATTTTAATTCTGATGGGTCCGTTAGCTCCGTTTGGGTGGAATTAGGCTTGAAGTGGCGAAAGTTGAATTCTTGGGAAAATTGACCGAGAGTGGACTTTTTGATATCGGGGTCGGATTTTGATTCCGGAAAATGGAGCAGGTTTGTGGTGTCATTTGGGACTTCTGTGTGCAAAATTTGGGTTCGATCGGACGTGATTTTATACGCTTAGGCATCGATTGTAGAAATTTGGAAATTCAAAGTTCATTATGCTTGTATCTATGTGTCATTCTTGTTTTTGATGTTGTTCTAGGTGATTTGACGGGTTGACTAAGTTTGTATGATATTTTGGGACTTGATGGTATGTTTGGTTGAGGTCCCGCTGGCCTCGGATGATCCTCGGATGATTGGCGAATCACTTTTGGACTTGGCTTGTTGGCTGAAGATTGCTTGTGTAGCTGTTCTGGTTTCCTCTGACGCGTTCGCGAGAGTGGTCTCGCGTACGTGAAGAGCTTCTGGAGGCTGAGGGAGATTTGTTCTTCGCTTTAATGAAGAATAGGATGCGTTCGCGAAGTTTGGACATACAACACATCGCGAACACGAGATGAGGGACGCGTTCGCGAAGAAGGGAAGAGACGAGTGGGGACCCCATGCTATTGGTCTATGCGTTCGTGGGGTTGAGGTCATAACCGCGATTAGTGGGATCGGAAAAGCTTTGCTTTCATGAGTTATAGGGCGCGTTCGCGAATGGTTAATTTGGAGGGGCAGTCTTAGTCGTTTTACCCGAACGTGAGGGGAAGGTTGCGTTCGCGATAAAGGCGTAACTGGGTAGATAAATGATTAAAAAATGAGGGTTTGAGTTCATATGTGAAATTTTATTTGGGAGCTCGGTAAACGGCAATGTTTGGAGGGATTTTCACGTGGGTGTATGGGGTAAGTGATTACTATCTAGTTTTGGTTAATTTCCATGATTATGCTTTTGATTATACTATTAAATTTGTGATTTGGATGGAAAATTGAGGAAAGTGAAGAAGCATTCTTGGGCTACATTTTTGAGGATTTGAATGGGTTTTTGTTACCGGATTTGAGTAAATTTTATATGGTTATACTCAGGGTTCAATGGGCTTTTGGGTTTGATGATTTTTGTTGGATTCTGAGACGTGGGCTCAGGGGCTGGTTTTTTGCCGATTCGGGAATTTTGAGTTATAGCCTCGTAATTTCTTGTAGAATTGATTCCCTTCGATCGTATTGATTGTATCGTACTATTATGGCTAGACTCGAGGCATTGGAGGCCGATTTGTGAGGCAAAGGCGTGTTGGAGTAGAGTTTTGCTCGGATTATGGTAACTAACACTTCTAAACTTTTTTTCGAGGGTTCGAAGCCCCGAAATATGTGTTATATGATTGTTATCTAGGTGAGTCACAAGCCAAGTGACAGGCGTGGGGGCGTGCACCATGATAATTGTGACCTGGTCGATTCCATGGCATTGTATAGTGGACTTATCTTGCTGATGTCTGTGTTTTAATCATGTGATAAAGTAATTAAGTTGTCAATCATGGTAGAGATTATGTTTAGTCTATATGCATGTAATTTTGGGACCTATAGTGGTCGTTTCTTGTTGTTGTCTTACTGATTTCATTGATATTTCGTACTTAATCATATTGATTCATTTCACATCATATCTTAGTCTCTGTTGTTATTGATTAATGCATCATATCAATTTTTTCGGGTTATTTTCATTGACATGGTGAGCTTACGAGAGAGACGAGAGATTGATGACTGGGTGAGACCGAAGGCCTTATTATGAGTGACATTTATGGGATCGGGCTGCATGCCGCAGTGGTTATACTGATTTATGATAGCGCTTGGGATGAAGGTGCCCTTCTGGAGTTAGCACATACCCCCAGTGAGCACAATTGTTTATATTAAGGGATGGATCTTCCCTGGACATGGATCTTGTCCGAAGCAATATATACCTGGGGATGGATCATTTTCACTGGCCTACTCAGCACTAGGTGACTCATGGGCAATCGATATATATATTCCGGGATGGATCGTCATTGGGCGGGATTGGCCATACACTGTACTGAGTGATTGAGCAATTGAGAGTGTGAGCACTTGAGGCTGTCAACATGGTGCATCACATGCATCATGTGCATTGGCATGTAAAAGTCAAGAAGTTATATTATTCTTATCATTCGTATTTGATCTATTTTACTGCTTTGAGAGTATTTGATAAACTTGAAAACATGCCTATATTTATGCACTATTTGTGTCGGTTGAGTTCGTTACTACTTTCAGTCCAAAGATTGGATTTGTTAATTATTGAGTTGGTTGTACTCATGCTACACCTTGCACCTCGTGTGCTGATCTAGGTGCTTCCGGTCATGGCGACTGCTGAGTGTGGAGTCATGATCTCGAGAGACTATTGAGGTAGCTGCATGATGTTCGCATACCTTGACGTCCTTCGCTATCTTTACTTGTATTTCATTTTTTACTCTTTAGACATTGTATTAGACTATCTTCGGTTGTAGATGCTCATGTACTCAGTGAGACCCCGGTTTTGGGAGAGATTGTATTAGGTTGCGTATTTATTTCTATTTTCAAAAGGTTTTCCTTAACTATTAACTCATCCGTACTTTTCAAAGCTTTTGGTTATGTTGAAAAAGTTGAGTAATTGTCTTGCCTAGTTCCACGAAAGGCGACATCACAAAGATTGGTTTTGGGTCGTGACAATTACTAATCAATTAAATATAATTAATGATAATGTTATTAATCAATTTCTTTCTTTAAACTTTCGCTTAATTTATTTCATGCGTCGGATGTAAAATCCATCGGCCGGATTTACACACAAAAACTTTTATGTTTTAATAAAGTGTATCATCAATCTAAAAACAAAGAGATGAATTCTATTAATTAATACATGTTTCACAAATGTATATTATCATTGTCCAATTTACTTGGTTTGTTGTCCTACAAAAGAATTTCCCCTTTTTAATTGTCATGATAAAAAATCCACCAGTTGTGATGGCACCTAATCTAACCCGCTAGGTAAGCCAATAGTCATATGATAAACAATTAAAATGAGATACCATGGTCTAATAACTTATAACGGAAGAATACCATAAAATATCTGAGAATAAAGTAAAAAAGCTACTACAACCAAGCCCAAAATCGGGTGTCAACAAGTACACGAGCACTACTGAATAACAAGGTATGAAATATATCCTTTACTTCAACTGTTTGACCACGAGAAATAGTAAAGATAAAGATAACGGGAAGAGAACATTAAGGACTGGGGACAGTATGGTCGTTGTCGCCTAAATAGATGGCACAATGCAAGCCAGAAAATTACCTTGATTGGATGTACCTGGATATGCACAAAAAGTGCAGAGTGTAGTATGAGCACAACTGAATCAATGTACTTAATAAGTAAAAACACTAACCTTAGGTTGAAAGAGTGACGAGCTTAGCACAAGAGTCAAATGCTAGTACCAATAACCAATGACAGTTTAGGGAATACAAGATACACCTTAGAAACAGTAGATCAATGATATCAAATACAACTCGTTCTTATTTAAAAATTTAGGCATGTTGTCAAGTATAATAGTTTACAACCCAACACGGATAAAACAAGTCGATTAATTAGTTAGCATGAGGGAAGTACATCTTTATGCCTACATGTCAAGTATACACATAAACCAACAATATCATAGTTGTTCCATCAATAGTATTTATACTTAGCATTGTATGGCTGACTCGCATAACTGCCCATCATCATGCACATATATGAAACAATGTGCCTACACCCACTGCTGGCATGTCAGACTCCGAAGGGGCGGATCCTGTCCAAGTGCTAATCATAATCACTTAGCCTAATAGCCTGGTGCATGGGTTGCCTCAAAACAATAAAACTCAGCCCAATACAAACTTGGCATATGCGTCACCTTAAAATCAATACCAAGCCGGCTCTAAGGCCCAAACTCAGTCATTTACCATTCAAGTCATAGATGAACACATCTCAAATATTAAATTATTACCCTTAAGAGATACCGGCAACATGTGAAGAATCAAATAATATATACTAAGACAGATATATCATCAAAGGATATAGTATTAAAACACAAAACATGTGTGCAAATAAGGTATATAACTCAGAAACAAAAAGAATAGCCCTATCAAGTCTAAGACAGTTAGCACATAGCCTAGAAATGATATCTAACATGATTCACGGTTCAAATAATCTAACAAGTGGAAGCAATATTGGGCAACATGATATAATAGCTAAACAAGCCTAATAGTAGAATAGAGGCCCCAATCATGAAAAATTGGTGGATGCACACACGTCCGTCGCCAATCGCGTACGTCACCCCCAATAAATTCCATATAACATAATCATTGGATTTAAATACCCTCAAATCTAAGTTTAGAAGTGTTACTTAACACTAAGTGCACAATTCAATGCTCTAACAAAGCCCTCGCGAATTGGCCTTTGAACGACTCAAATCTAGTCACAAACAACTTATTATAATAATACAAGATATAGGAATCAATTCCATACCATAAATCTAAAGTCTTAACCCAAATTCAACAAAACAACCCAAAAAATTCAACCATGGGCCCATGCCTCGAAACCCAACAAAATTCACAAAATCCGAACACCCATTCAATAAGGAGTCAAACCATACCAAAATCATTCCACTCGAACCACCAATTGACACTCGAATCTCAAATTCTTACTCTCCAATACCTAGTCCAAAATCCCCATAATTTCACCTAAAAACACATAATCTAGGTGAGAAAATGAATGGGTATTCAATATTAATGGACAACAGTTGTCAAATTTCACTTACCTCTTGAATTGTAGTGAAATCCCTTTCAAAGTATGCCCTTAACCGAGCTCCAAAAGTCCAAATATTAGAAAAATGCCAAACCCTTCAACATTTATGTTATGTCAAGAAAAACCTCCACTTTTGTGGTACCAATTCGGCGTTCAATCATTAACATCTGCAAAACTCACCTAAAAGGTAGCCCATCGCTTCTGCTGTCTGAAGCCCGCACATGTGGATGAGCTTTTGTATTCAACTATTTTCTTCTGCGAACTTCCTAATACAACACCTCCTCCGCTTATGCGGAGACAAATACGCATCTAGGGGCTCGTAGATGCGGAAATAATCTTGCACCTGTAGCCCTTGACCAGCTCACCCAGAACCCTTTCTGCGACCCCTTGTCCGCTTCTGCAGATTAGCACCTGCGACAAAATCCCTACAGGTGAAACTAAACCAGATCTGGTGCCATCATAAATTGCATAGGTCCAATTCTCACTCCGATTTCAATCTGAATCAAACCAGAGGCTCCCGAGACCCCATCGAATAATAACACGTCCTAAAATATAATACTAACTTAGTCGAAGCCTCAAAAAAAATCAAACAACATCAAAAATACAACTCACACCCCGATTCAAGCCTATAGAATTAATGGTTTTCCTACTCTGAAAATCGATGTTGAAACCTATAATACAAATTCAGATTGATCTCAATTTTGCACACAAGTCATAAATGACACAACGAACCTATTCAAACTTCCGAAATCATAATCCCAGCCCTGTATCAACAAAGTCAATTATCGGTTAAACATCTCAACAATCACTATTATACTTTCACTAATTCAAGTCAAAATGACCTACTGACCTCCAAATCAACTTCCAGAGATATGCCTAAATCTAAAATCATAATACAAAGCCATCTGAACAATCAGAACTCCGTTCTGGAGTCGTCCACAAAAAAGTCAAATTTCAGTCAACTCTTTCTAGTTAAGCCTTCAACCTTGGGACTAAGTGTCCCAATTCACTCTGAAACCTCCTCGGAACTAATCCAACCACCTCGCCAAGTCACAAAACCATAACTAGACAAAGAAGAAGTGTTGAATGGGAAAATGGGGCTACAATACACAAAAGGAGTCCAAATTCCCGGAGTCTCAAATAATCATGGATATCTGCTCCGCATCTCCCGCTCGGTCCCCCAAGTAGCTTCATCGACTTGCTGGCCTCCCGCTGAACTTTTACTGAAGCTATATTCTTTGATCACAACTTTCGAACCTGCTGATCCAAAACGACCACATCATAAGTGAAACCCCAGCCTAATTGAACGGTGTTGAATTCCAAAACATGATACGAATCACCATAATACTTTCGGATCATGGAAACATGAAACACTGTGTGAACACCTAATACACTAGGTGACAATGCAAGCTTGTAGGCCACCTCTCCAATCCTCTCAAGCCCCTCAAAAGGGCCTATATACCGAGGGCTCAACTTGCCCTTCTTACGGAACCTCATTGTTGATATCCAATTTTTCCTTAATATATTTTGTAAATATATATATACTTTCAAAATAGTGCATGAGCACCAACCAACATCTTTCCATAAATTTTCGTAATTTTAAAGACTTTAAATAAATTTATTCCTATATTTTAATATATAAATAATCATTAATTATATTACAAATTATTTTATGATGATTTTATAATCTAATTTCATCATCTACATCCAGATTAGGTTTTAAATATTTTCAACATATTTGTCATAAATACATTTGCATTTTAAAGGCTAAAATTGCACATTTGCAACAATAACCTATATGTACTTATAATTACATTAATTATGTCAAAATAATCTCTTTACACTTTCGTATTGTTAAAAAACTACTTTTAATTTATTTTGTGCATAAATAATATTTTTTAACTATTTATTTATTTATTTTTACAATTGTTTATTAATTGAATTGGGTATTTAAAATCTATCCCCTCTTTTAACCAATTCTGGACCTAGTCTAACCTATTACCCTAGCCCAATTCACTAAGCCCAGTACCGAAATAACCATACCCGTCCAACCAGACCCATACCCATCCAAATTAACCCACCCGACCTAAAAGCTAATCCCAACCATTGATCTCTCGAGATCAACGGTTCCTAAACACCCTAACCCTTTTAATTATACCCAAACTTCCTTAACCCTAAACCATTCTCTACCAAACGCCGCCTCTGTATCCTCTCAAACCCCTCATCTCCTCTCAAAACCCTAAGACGCTATCACCCAAAGTCACCCCTCCTTATGTCCTTACCATATTGGCCCCTCCTCCCTACTGGCTACCTGTTGATGGTGTTACATGATTGTTTGCCTAATATAGCAAGCATAATCGAACCAAAACTGGTTCAAATCTTTAACCTGTCATTTATTCCGTCTGTGTTCATCACCCGTTCTTTGTAAGTACGATTATTTTCGTATATCTCACTGATAAATACTTAACAATAAGGATGGGTTTTCAGATACTCTTTTGATTCGAACCAAAGTTGGTTCAAGCTTTAATTTCAAGTGCTATCCTATCGATGTTCGTCCTATTATGCATAAATCTGCCTATTCTTGGCGATTTCTTTTGCTTATCCTAAATTAGAGTTTCAGACCCTAAATTTTCATCAGATCTGGTTCGATTGGGTATTTCTTTTTGAATAATTTCTTGTCTATGTTCATCACATGCAATATATGGTTGATTGCCTTTATTTTTTGCCGATTTTGTGGGGTTTACCTAAAACAAGGGTTTGAGACTTCGTACTGATTTTATGATACTCTTTCCTTTCTCATGTGTGACTAATTCTTTCTTTATTTTTACCTTATTCTGATCTGAAACTGATTGTTAATTTATTCTATATGATATTTTTCCTTATTCGACGTGTTACTCGCTTAATTACATGCCATTATGCCATGTTGATTTACTAAATTATGTACAATTTGTCCGAAAATTAGACTTCAACTGATTCAGTGATTGCTTTCCTTGTCTCTGTATGTTTGATTTCTTTCCTTATTTATCTGCCTAATTGACTACTATTTAAACCCCTTCCCCTTCTCCCTTCTCCCTTTCAAGGAGACTTGAACTATCAATATTCTCACTGAAAAACATAGATTTTAACTCTAGTTCTCTTTGCTCGTTTGTTTCTGGTCTTGGCTGGCTGAAAGCGAAGGCCAATAAATTCTGGATTTAGCTAATGTGGTGTATTTTCTTGCTTTCCTGGCTAACTATAAAGTCATTATCCCTTGCCATTTTATTTTATATGTCTCCATAACCTGTGTTGTTCGACCAGCATGTTTTAACTTTATTCTGAGCATGATTCTGCCATTTTTATGATCCCATGAGTTCATCTAGTTGATACTGTTAATTGGTTATTTTATTTTGAATAATATGACTCCTCTTGTCTCATGCATATTGTTTGATGGTCCTGAACCTTTTCTGAATTTAGCATCCTTAGGATACTACTGGTAGGAAATTAGTTAATCAGTCCTAACTTTACAGATTTATATTGTTACTTAATTCATATGCTCTGCCCACTTGTTTTCTAACATGTTTAGCATCCCTCCGGATTCATGTGATGAGTTGACTGTTTGCCTTAACACTTTGCCTAAATGCTTCTGTGATTAAACAAGCTTGTCCTAAAATGTCGGCATGCACACTTAGTATAATTAGGTCTTTTTCTGACTTAACCTTTTTAAAACTATGTACTTTGCCAACCTTGCCAATTTATTTCTTAGTGCAATTTTGCCTACAAATTCTATTTTGCCAACAAAATTTGTGTTCTAACCTCTGTTATGATGGTTTTCTTCTAAAATCAACTCTGTTTTAAAACTGTCCCTACCTCATTTTATGTGTTGCTGCTTTTAAACTCCTACCCTTTAAGTCCTTTAGGTTATGTACTTAACCTCCTCAATGTGAACACTGCTCGGGGTTCATTTAAGACTCTTGTAAACTCTGACACACTGGGGTTTGGTTCCTAATATCCTTTGAATTATTTCTGAGTATTTGGTTCTCTAGTGTGAGCATTGCCCTGGGTCCCTGAGACCCTTGGGAACTTTGACACACTGAAAACCTGGTTCCAACGTACTATGAATCCCTATGCTGTGTTGTGGTTATGGTGTAAGGCCGGGTTCCCAACTTTATTTGGGCCTATAAAGGATCCCTATAGTGTTACTGTTACCATTATGTAACTCATTTGATATTCTTGACTCTAATAACTGTGTAATAACCGATTTGGGGATATTTAGTGAAGCTGGGGTTTTTTACTTGTATCTTTTGTTGAAATTGGGTAGAAATCCTGCTTATAGGATTTAATTACACTGATTAAACTGTGTAAGTGCTATATTGTGTTTAGAAATCTTGCCTATAGGACTTTCGTGATTGTTTTTGATTATGTGTTTTACATTTGCATACTAGAGACCTTGCTTTCCGGACTTTCATTTAACTCTGTCCATTAGAAATCATGTTCATAAGATCTATAAATGTTTTCAACAAATGTGCATTAGCAATCATGCCTATAGGACTTTGTTGTGTAAGATAATTATTTTTCCTGGTAATCTGTTTAAATTCTGTCTTTATACGGTTAATAGATATCATGCCTATAGGACTAAAATCAATTTCAAACTTAGAAATCATGCTTATAGGGTTTAAATAAATCATGAAATAGATATTATGCCTATAGGACTACAATCATCATTTAGAAATCATGCCTATAGGTTTCAATCAA
Source organism: Nicotiana knightiana (assembly GCA_005239525.1). Taxonomy (NCBI): domain Eukaryota; kingdom Viridiplantae; phylum Streptophyta; class Magnoliopsida; order Solanales; family Solanaceae; genus Nicotiana; species Nicotiana knightiana. The sequence continues at coordinate 157,321 of ML424470.1, read as the reverse complement.
TCCAGCACTTAGAAATCCTGCCTATAGGGTTTAAATCAACTCAGCATTTAGAAATTCTTCCTATAGGGTTTAAATCAATTAAGCAATTAGAAAGCATTCCTATAAGATTTGATAAACGGAATAAAACATATCTCTATAGATTAAAATCCATGGTACACTTAGAAATCATATCTATAGGCCTGTAATTAATAAGCTCATAGAAATTATGCCTATAGGATCCTGTTGGTTGACTCTGAATTTGTTCGCTACTGTCAATCACTTAGGCAATATATTTGTAGGACTTAAAAATGATTATGGGTTTATAATTGAAATATATTACTACCTGAAGTGCCCAGATTCATGCTGAATAACATCAGTAGGCAAACAAATAGGTCTTAATGCTCGCCTTAATAAACTATCTCTGCATTTTGTTTTCCCACATAGATATCCTGCCTATAGGATTCCAAAGTAATAAAGTTTGCGTGCTTTTGTTGTCTATGTGCGGAGGTCAGTGTGAGCCCATACTTGTTCTTTATCTAAAAGTCCTATTTTGTAATTGTTTGTCGCCTAGATTTTACATTTTATTAATATAGGTTGGTCTAAAACTATCCCAAATAGAGGTCCTAATGCCTCCAAGTCCATAGGTAAGGGGTGGGTAGTGCACACATAAGAACGAGCTAGAAACTGCTAGAACTCTTAAGTAACAACTTAAAGATAGTAATTGGGTAGTAAGGAGATGATATCCCATGCGTTAATACTATGAGTGAGACCCCGACTTGAGGGAGTTACAAAGTATTGTATGGAATGATCCTATAGGCTAAAAAACTTAGGACCCCCTTATACTCATGTTTAGAATAAATTGGATATTGCATTTGGTCAAATTGTTTCTTCTCTTTTTTAGAATAATTCTCTTAATTTATGTTCGACCAGGACCCACCGTTCTGGACCTCGAGGGGTGCCTAACACCCTGACTTGAGGGAGTTACAAAGTATTGTATAGAATGATCCTATAGGCTAAAAAACTTAGGACCCCCTATAATCCTTTTTAGAATAAATTTGATATTGCATTTGGTCAAATTGTTTCTTCTCTTTTTAGACTAATTTACTTAATTTAAGTTTGACCGGCACCCATCGTTGTGGACCTCGAGGGTTTCCTAACACCTTCCCCTCAAGGTAATTTGAGCCCTTACCCGATCCCTGGTGATGTAAACTGGTTCTATGAGTTAATTGCTCTAGGTGCGCTAACGCACCTTAATACGTTAGGTGAGAAAAAAAGGGCGCGACTGCATGGCGACTCTGCTGGGACTATTTTTAGGCTCTTACCATAACGAACCTGATTTTTGTGAATTAGTCTTTAAGTATGCCTTTATTATTCTCTCAATACTTGCATACCCCTTTCCCTTCCCACTTTATGTGAATTTATTTTTCTATCATTACAATTTCTCTTTCCTGTTTTATTACTCTTTACTATGGAAATTGACTTGTCTCATTGTTTTCTTTCTTAAATTCCTTTAAAATTATTAAATACCGCATTTATCATTTTTTTCATCGTGCAAATACGTGACAACGTGCTATTTTCTGTTGCATAAATCATGCTCAACATCATATTCCACTCATGCGTAATTAATACCATACCAACGCTTGATGAGTGTTTGCGCTCTTCTTATATCACCCTATTTGAATTTGGAAAGGCTTATTTGCGGTAAAACTAGTCGATCAGCGGGCGACGGTTCCGTGCCTTTCCCCCTCAAGACGTCCTCTTGAGGGAACCAATCTAGACCTCTATAGAAACCTTCTCTAAATATAACTGTAAGTGCATCATGGTCAAACCTACCTCCCTTATTAGACATCCAACCAAAGAATATGTTGATTGAGGCTGCTACTATGTTCTGGGATGAAGAAAGGGCCGTATTTCATTTTGGGAACATAGAAATGACCCCTCTTTTTGAGGAAATAGGGGGATTCACTAGACTACATTGGGACAGTCCCGAAATCTTTGCGCCAGAAAATCACTCCCAAAGGGTTTCTGAAATTGATGGGTTTGAAAAAGAATGACGACTTCGTGTGTCTGAAGAAGTCCTATATACCCTTCGACTTCCTTTATGAACGATACGGTCACAATAAATCTTACTGTATCTTTCATGAAGAGTTCTCCATCACTTCCTTGGGTTGGATTCATTGCAGGGTTTTTGTGTTTATCGTCCGCTTCTTGGGTATGATAGTGTTTCCAAGAAAAAATGACAGAATTCACACCATACTGGCCATGGTAACCAAAGCCTTAATGGGGGGAATCGATGGACAAACATACAATATTATCCCTATGATTATAGCATACAAATATCGAGCCTTATATCGCTTCCAGAAAGGGTTCAAACACTTCGAGGGTTGTAATATGCTACTACAAATTTGGTTGCTAGAACATTTCAAGAGAGGTCAATACCGCCAAGAGTTTCCATGAAGACCGCGGAAAGATCACATAGAATTTCATCACCCCAAGAGAATGACCTTTATCCCAGATAGGTTTGCTTAACCGGAGAGAGCTACAGAATGGATGCAATTTTTCGACAACTTGACTGAGGACCAGGTTGACTTAATGTTCGAGTGGTTCCGCACCAATGAGTTCATCATCCGATCTAAGGACTCTCTACACTTGGTGTTGATGTGGTTAAGGGGTATACACCAATATGTTCCTATCAGGGTCATGAGATAAGCTGGTAGAAAAAAGATTATACCACGAGCCTCCAAAATGAGTCAGTACAGGGCGGATTTCCAAAATGATGACATCCCATATAAATGTGAATCTCAACATATGTGGCACTTGAAGATTATTGTGGAAAGGGACACCATCGAGCCGGATCGATATCACGCAAGGCATATGTACTTTTACCCATTATGGTTGGAAGACTGCATAGCGGGAATAATCGAGCCATGGGTCGGTCGAGGAAATAGAGTCATAGATGAAGCTGCAGAAGCACAGGTGAAGTATAACAGACTGCGTAAAAGGGCTCGCGATTCTGAGGCTTAGCATCTGGAACAACACAAGACTGAGATGGAATTAATCAGTGAGTGGAGGGAAATGGATATCACATCAAATGAAAGGATATAATATCTGGAGCAGGGTCTGATTGAGCTAGAAGGGAAGATGAGGAAGAGAGTCATAGACTTCCAGAACGCTTAAGGTATCGAAAGAGGATATCTTGCCAGGGCATACCTGCTGCTGGACATGTGCGACTTAGGGAGCCTGATTGATGGAGCCAAGAGAACCAGGCCCGGAGAAAGTCCTTCTGAGACTAAGTAGATTAGGCTTATTCATTTTTTCTATTCGAATGTAATAAGGCCAAGTTCTATTAGTGACTTATCTTATTTAGTGTCGTTTTAATTTGTCTTATTTATTACATTAGTGAAATGAGACCATCGTTGGCATTAAAATTCTCCAAATTACTTGTCGCTAGGCCTACCTCGGGCACAACGAGGCTCCCAAATTAGGACGCGAATTTACATATCCGTAATATGTGTTTGAATACTGCAAACATTTTTTTCAGAACTCTCACTGACTTGGTTACCTTTTGTTTTTCCTTCTTTTTAATTATTCCCATCCCCTTAGGTTGATTCACACATACTGGCATCATCAGCTTACCACACCAGATCCAGAGGACCTCCACCACCACCTCCTCCTCCTCCTCCATGTGAATCAAAAGGAAAAGGGAAAGCTGAGATGGATGATATGAGTGGCGTCAGAAAAGACACCCCACACATGATGAGAATGTGGAAACTTCTGATGGTCAGAGTACTCCGGCACCAAATGACTTGGTTTCGCGGCTTGAACAAAAGATACTTGAAGTACAGGTGAGCTTGAGCAGGTCCGTAATTTGGAAAACCTCTCCCTCACACTAAATGTCCCATACATCAACCATCCAAATACCCAAAACCCGGCAGCTCCTCAGAATACACCCAACCAATGCCTGTAAAATCCTCCTACACCCTACCAATATACAACCCCTCATCAAAATCCTTTACCCATACCTACACCTCCTCAACATCAGCATATCCCGACTCATTGTCTACAAATCACTTATCACACTCCTCAGAATACCCCTCATCCTACTTCTGATCCCTAAAATTCAACCAGTGATCACCACTACATCGAAACTCCTGGAATTCACCAAAACAACCCCATATACGTGCAAACCTTACCCCACTCTCCTCAGCCAATCTCATATACACTGGAATCCATCGAAAATGACATACTCATTAATAACATGGCAGAAGAGCTCAAGAAACTCACAAGCCGAGTTTAGCCCGACAAAACTATTACCATTGACCTCCAGCTCGTCCAAATTACCAAAAACCGAGGCCCAATTTTGATCGCAAACCACCCAAACAATACACCCCTATTGCTGAACCCATTGACCAATTGTATGAAAGATTATAAGATGCTGGATATGTCACCCCTATTCCCGCTGTGGCGATGAAAAACTCGTCACAATGGGTCAAACCAAACAAGACGTGTGCGTACCATTCCGATATGAAGGGACATACTATTGATGAATGCCGCACCCTGAAAGACAAGTTCCAAATAGTGATTGATACCAAGGTCATACATGCAAAAGAAACCACACCGAATGTCCGCAACAACCCTCGCCCAGATCATAGTGTGAAGGAGTCAATGTAATAGAAACTAATGAAGAATGGGATCCCAAGGGATCAATCGAACTTATTTGGGAAAGTGATGATCCTAAGAAGCCGGCAGTCACGCTGAATCCCATTGTGGTACAGGAACATCCACCAGTAAAAGTTGAGATAGCCGCATCGGCTCCCTTTGAAGTAGAAGTGAGACCACCTGCAGCTACACCTACTCCATTTGAGGTAGAAGTATCCACACCTTTCACTGTGACAGTGACATCCACACCGCCCTTCAGTTCCAACGTTGTACCTTGGGATTATGTTGTCTAGGCTAGGAGAAAGAGGAAATCAAAGACGGAAGATTCCGGCACTGCACAAGGGATGACCAGAACAAGCAGAATTTACACACCTGAGCATTTAGGAGAGACAAGTAAGCAAGATTCAAACAAACAACCTGTCATTGAAATTGAATAGGATGACCTTCGGAGGAAAGTACAAACAAGGGAGTATTCTGTTGTTGATCATCTGAATAAGTATACCGCCCAGATATCAATCCTATCATTGCTGCAAAATTCTGAAGCACACATGAATGTGCTGATGAAAGTACCGAATGAAGCATATGTGCCCAACAACATTACTAGCGAAGAAATGGCCAATATGGTGGGTAAGTGGGTGAAATCCGTAAGATCACCTTCTATGAAGACGAATTGACACCTGAAGGGTTAAGCCACAACAGGGCATTGCACATCACAGTGCAATGCGAAGATAAGTTCATTGCTAGAGTTCAGATAGACGGAGGGTACAACCTCAACATCTGTCCGCTGACAACTGTGAAAAGTTTGGGCAAGGGCCTACATGAAATACGAGAAGGATCTATGAATGTGACAACATTCGATGGATCACAAAGATCCATGATTGGAGAAACCAATCTATTCTTGCAAATGGGTCATGCCTGGTTCGATGTTGAATTCCAGGTGCTAGACATATTCGCCTCTTACAATCTGCTACTGGGACGGCCTTGGATACATGCCGGTGGAGTTGTCGCATCTACTTTGAACCAAGCGGTAAAATTTGAATGGAACCATGAAGAAGTGATCATCCATGGAGGTGGGAGAAACCCCATTTACACCAGTCAGACTGTTCCGGTGGTAGAAAATAGAAGGAAGTTAGGTGGAGAAACATACCATCGCATCGAACGAGATAACGTGATTGAGAAAGATAAATGGTCGAGTAGAAAAATAGAGAGCACACTGGCATGGGCAAGGTATGAACCTAGTAAGGGGCTTGGTAAGAAGCTTCAAGGTATCTCCAAACCAGTACAACTAAAGCGCCATGGCACAACCTTCGGGTTCGGATATCAGTACACCTGGCAAGAATGTCGGAATTGGTCGCCACTATGGCGTGGTCCATACTATGCTCTTGAGAAACCCGTTCCGCACCTGAATCAGACCTTCCATCAGGCGGATACAATATGGGGGTCAGAGGAAGAAGAAGCCTTGGCAGCATCGAGGAATTTTTTCTTGGAAGGCGGTGATATGGATTGTTGTGTAATAATTGTGGAGGAGGAGGAAGACGGACTCGCTATCCAGACAGTGGATAAAGGAGAATCTCTCAAGAACTGGACCGCTAAATCATCAAAGGCCCGACGAGTTCCGGGGTAGAAAGGCTGATAGCATTGTTTATTTTTGAAAATAGAACTCTTTGGCATTTTGTTTTAAATAATATTTTCACTGTCCCGCTTCGAAAAACATTGTTTGAAATCATTTTGTTTAACATTTTAAATGTCTTGATGTTTTATTATTACTATTTTCCTTTCATATTTTTATACCTACAGCATTAGTATTTCTTACCTTGATGAACCAACGACTGTGACATGTAATGAGACAATGCAACAGAAGGACAATGAATCGGAAGAAATAGAAGAAGAGGATGTAATACTTGAGGAAATTATCATAGAAGTGGAGAAATTTGAGAACAAGACCAAGTCCAACCTGGATGAGACCGAGATAATTAACTTGGGAGACTCCAAAACCATTAAGGAAACCCGCTAAGCATCGATTTGTCACCGTCAGAGAAGAAGAATACACTCGGTTCCTAAAAGAATACGAGAATATATTTGCATGTTCATACGACGATATGACAGGGTTGAGCACATCCATAGTGGCTCACAAGTTACCAACAAATCTAATGTGTCCGCTAGTGAATCAAAAACTTAGAAAATTCAAGCCAGGGATAAGACTTAAAATCAAGGAGGTGGTCACCTAGCAGATCAAAGCCAAGGTCCTTAGAGTAGTTGAGTACCCAACCCGGTTGGCCAACATTGTACCGGTTCAAAAGAAAGATGGGAAAGTCAGAGCCCGTGTTGATTATCGAGATCTAAATAGAGCGTGTCCCAAGGATGATTTCCCGCTACCAAATATAAACATTATAATTGACAACTGCGCCAAGCATGAACTCCAGTCCTTTATAGATTGCTTCGCGGGTTACCATCATATTTGGATGGACGAAGAAGACGTAGAGAAAAGAGCCTTCATTACACCATGTGGAGTGTATGTTTACAAAATGATGCCATTCGGTCTGAAGAATGCTGAGGCCACCTACATGAGGGCTATGAAAATGATCTTCAATGATATGATACATAAATAAATAGCGGTATATGTTGCGACGTCATCATCAAATCCAAGAGGGCTACAAATCACATAGCAGATTTGAGGAAATTCTTTGACCGGCTGCGGAAGTACAATCTAAAGTTAAATACCGCAAATTGTGCATTCGGGGTTCCTGCAGGAAAATTGTTGGGATTCATTGTCAGTCACCGAGGAATAGAGTTTGACCCATCAAAGGTTAAATCCATCCACGAATTACCACCACCAAAAAGCAAGAAGGATGTGATGAGTTTCTTGGGACACCCCAACTATATCAACCGTTTCATAGCACAGTCCACAGTAATATGTGAGTCGATTTTCAAAATGTTGAAGAAGGACGACGCAACCATCCCTGGTTCCATGACATCAAAAAAAATTTGACAAAAGGGGAATATCTGAAGCACACAAACCATACTTAGAAACGTACCCTTCGAAAATTGTCCAATCACTTCTTCCAAAGCGGAGGAACCCTGTATAGGAGAACTCCAGATCTTGGACTGTTAAGGTCTGTTGACGCAAAAGAGGCTTCCAAATTGCTCGAGGAGATACATGTCGGAACCTGCCGCCCGCATATGAACGACTTTGTCTTGGCCAAGAAGATACTTAGGGATAGATACTTTTGGATGACCATGGAAATAAACTGCATACGGTACGTTCAGAAATGCTACCAATGCCAGATACATGAAGACATGATACGGGTGCCGCCAAACGAGCTTAATGCAACAAGCTCACATTGGCCTTCTGCTGCCTAGGGAATGGATGTTATCGTCCCAGTCGATCCCACCGCTTCAAACGAGAATCAGATCATTTTAGTGACCATGAACTACTTCATTAAATTGGTTGAGACTGCATCCTCCAAAGCTGTGACCAAGAAGGTCATTGCAGATTTTGTCCGAGACTGAATTGTTTGTCGATTTGGGGTTCCAGAGTCCATCATCACTGACAATGCTGCCAATCTCAACAGTGATCTAATGAAAGCCATGTGTGAAACATTCAAAATGAAGCACAAGAATAATACAACATACATGCCTCAAATGAATGGATCTGTGGAGGCCGCCAACAAAGACATCAAGAAGATATTAAGGAAAACGGTAGAAAATCAGAAGCAGCGGCAGGAGAAATTACCATTTGCCTTACTAGGATATCGTACCACAGTCTGCACATCAATCGGGGCAACTCCCTATTTGCTGGTTTATGGTACCCAAGTTGTCATTCCATCCGAGGTAGAAATTCCTTCTTTAAGAATCATACAAGAAGCCGAACTCAAAGATGCAGAATGAAAAAGGAGCTTCTATGAGAAATTAGCCCTCATAGACGAAAAGAGGATGAATCCAGTGTGTCACGACCAGCTTTATCAGAATAGAATGTCCAGGGCTTTAAAAAAAAGGGTCAAACCAAGACAGTTCACACTGGGGCAGCTGGTACTAAAATGGATCTTTCCACATCAAGATGAGGCCAAAGGGAAATTATCTCCCATTTGGCAAGGTCCTTACATGGTTCACAGAGTATTGACAGGAGAAGCGCTCATACTCGTAGAGATAGACAGAGAAATCTGGCCAAAGCCTATCAATTCAAATCTAGTAAAAATATACTATGTGTAAACCACTTTATGCTTCTTCATATGATGTAAATTGAACTACGCTCTACCCGATTCCCGTTTAAGAGGGGATACGGAGGCAGCCCTGTGGGTTCGGTCACAATTCAATAAAATTTCCATTTTCCCCACAATAAAAAACTGGGGCAGAACTTTGAGAAGGACCCCCAAAATTCTGAAGTAAGTTCAGTCAACCGCAACATACGAAACGGTCGGAAAATTCATCTAGGCAACTGGAACAAAATTTTGAGGAGGACCCTCAAAATTCTACACCAGAGGAAGTTGCAATGTCTCTAATTATGTCACAGTTACTGGTTTATCCAACTAATTTCTAAACTGCATATTACTATGTCTTTGAAAACTATACATGTACGCTTTTGAAAAGAAGCTTTACTTTTAGCAAAATGACACCCTTGATAACTTGAGCAGGATCCTCAGACAGAACAGAGCAGATCAAGCAAGCAAATACATGAACCAACCTCCCCTGCAAAAGTCACGAATTTTCTTTGGATGCAGGATTATGTCATTATGATAAGCACCGTCGCAATAACACACTCGCTATGCATGAAACGCATTGTAAGCTAAGAACACTTCACTCTTACTCTCCACTTTCATAAGGCTATGCCCTGCCTCTCTATTTGCATAAGGCTAAGCACTACCTTCTCTTTGCATGAGACTAAGCCCTATCTCAATCCTTGCATGAGGATAAGTCCTGCCTCTCTATTTGCATAAGGCTAAGCACTGCCTTCTCTTTGCATGAGACTAAGCCCCGTCTCAATCCTAGTATGAGGCTAAGCTCTGTCTTTCTACTTGCATAAGGCTAAGCACTGCCTTCTATTTACATGAGACTAAACTCTGTCTCAATTCTTGTATGAGTCTAAGCTCTTCCTCTTTACTTTCATAAGGCTAATCATTGCCTTCTCTTTGCATGAGACTAAGCTCTGTCTCAATCCCTGCATAAGGCTAAGACCTGTCTCCTCAATTGCATAAGGTTAAGCATTGCCTTGTCTTTTTATGAGACTAAGCTCTGTCTAAATCCTTGCATGAGGGCTAAGTCCTACCTCCTTAATTGCATAAGGCTAAGAATTTCCTTCTCTTTGCATGAGACTAAGATCTGTCTCAATTCCTGCATGAGGCTAACCTCTGCCTCCTCAATTTCATAAGGCTAAGCATTTCCCTCTCTTTGCATGAGACTAAGCACTGTCTCCCTTCGCATAGCATCATGTCTCTACACGTCATGGGCTAAAATATATCAAACCTTTTCCAAAGGTGTCATGGTCTGAAGGCACCGTCCTCATAGCCGGAAGACATCATGCCATGGATTGAGGATCCCTCAAATCTGCACATCATTATTCAAAGTCGTCATGGTTCAGAGGCACCATCTTCATGGCCGTAGATCATCATTTCATGGCTTGCGAATCCCTTACCGCAATTCATGGCTCGGGACATCATGGTCTAAGGACGTCATCCTCCCCGTCCAAAGACAATCTCCATGGTCCAAAGAGAATTTGCATCATGTTTAAATTTACAAATTTTATACGCATATATTGTATTTTGAGTTTGCAGCAGTCTCAGGAGCAATCCTGCTCCAGTTCCTTCAAATTATTCCAAACCTAACCGCTCACACAAAACCGTTTCAATCCCATCAACCCTACTTGGAACATTTTGTCTGTTATTGCAACAACTCCAATGGTTTATTCAACCGTTGGATCCAGAACTACACACGACCTGATTGCTATAAAAATAGAGATATATAGGCAGCTCAAAAACCGGAGTGCGGCCCATTTCTTTCAAATTTCCATATTCGATCAAAATTTGTCATCATGTCTTTACCCACAACTCTTTCATCCTTCCCGAAAAAAGAGGGGCAACTGCTGCTACCTAAATTTTCCCATAAATATTTTGTAAATACATATATACGTTTAAAATAGTGCATGAGCACCAACCAACATCTTTCCATATTTTTTCCTAATTTTTAAAGACTTTAAATCAATTTATTCTCATATTTTATTATATAAATAATCATTAATTGCATCAAAATTAGTTTATGATGATTTTATCATCTAATTTCATCATTTACATCCAGATTAGGTTTTAAATATTTTTGACATATTTGTCATAAATACATTTGCATTTTATGGCTAAAATTGCATATTTGCAATAATAGCCTATATGTACTTATACTTACTTTAATTATGTCAAAATAATATTTTTATACTTTAGTGTTAAAAAATTATTTTTTATTTGTTTGTGCACAAATAATATTTTTTTACTATTTATGTATCATTTTTTACAAATTGTTTATTTATTGAATTGGGTATTTAAAATCTAGCCCCTCGTTTAATATATTTCGGACATAGTCTAACCCATTACCCTAACCCAATACACTATGCCCAGTACCCAAATACCCATACCCGTCCAACCAGACTGATACCCGTCCAAATTAACCCACCCAGCCTAAAAGCTAATCCCAACCGTTGATCTATTGAGATTAACGATTTTTCAAACACCCTAATCCTTTTAATAATATCTAAACCCCCTTAAACCTAAACCATTCTATAACAAACGCCGCCTCTGTATCCTCTCCTCTCAAAACCTTAGGCCACTATCACCTAAAATCACCCCCTAATCCCGCCTCTAATGAGATTCCCTCCTCATCACCTAACCATATTGGCCACTCCTCCTACTGACTACCTGTTGATGGTGTTACATGATTGTTTGCCTAATATGGCAAGCAAAATCGAACCAAAACTGGTTCAAATCTTTAACATGTTGTTTATTTTGTCTGTGTTCATCACTCGTTCTTTGTAAGTACGATTATTTTCGTATATCTCACTTATTTGTAGATAACCCTAAGGTTGGGGTTTTAAGATCCTATTTTGATTCGAACGAAAGTTGGCTCAATCTTTCATTTTAAGTGATATCCCATCTACATTCGTCCTATTATGCATAAATCTGCATATTCTTGGCGATTTCTTTTGCTTATCCTAAATTAGGGTTTCAGACCCTAAATTTGGACCAGATCTGGTTCGATTGGGTGTTTCCTTTTGAATAATTTCTTGTCTATGTACATCACATGCAGTATATAGTTGAATACCTTTATTTTTTACCGATTTTGTGGGGTTTACCTAAAACTAGGGCTTGAGACTTCTTATTGATTTTGTGATACTCTTTCCTTTCTCATATATGACTAATACTTTCTTTCTTTTTACCTTATTCTTCTCTAAATCTTATTGTTAATTGATTCTATATGATATTTTCCTTATTTCAAGTGTGACTCGCCTAATTATAAGCCATTATGCCCTGTTGATTTACTGAATTCTTTACTATTTGTCCTAAAATTAGACTTCAACTGATTTTGTGATTTCTTTCCTTGTTTGTGTATGTTTGATTTCTTCCCTTGTTTATCTGCCTAGTTGACTACTATTTAAACCCCTTCTCCTTCTCCCTTTCAAGGAGACTCGAACTGTCAATACTCTCACTGAAAAACTTAGATTTTAACTCTAGTTCTCTTTGCTCGTTTGTTTCTAGTCTTGGCCGGCTGAAAGCCAAAGCCAATTAATTCTTTAATTAGCTACTGTGGTGTATTTTCTTTCTTTTCTGCCTAACCGGTAAGTCATTATCCCTTGCCATTTTATTTTCTATGTCTCCATAATTTGTGTTGTTCGACCAGCATGTTTGAACTTTATTTTGAGCATGATTCTGCCATTTTTATGATCCTTTGAGTTCATCTAGTTGATATTGAGTTATATTATTTTGAATAATATGACTCCTCTTAATGCTTAACTTAATGTTTTAACTTGTCTTATGCACTGTTTGATGGTCCTGAACCTATTATGAACTTGGCATCCTTAGGATACTACTAGTATGGAATTAGTTAATTAATCCTAACTTTACAAATTTCTATTGTTACTTAATTCATATGCCCTGCAACCTTGTTTTCTAACATGTTTTGCATCCCTCTGGATTCATGTGATGATTTGACCGTTTGCCTTAACACTTTGCGTAAAAGCTTTTTTTATTAAACAAGTTTGTCCTAAAATGTCGGCATGCACACTTAGTGTAATTAGGTCTTTTTCTGACTTAACCTGTTTAAAACCGTGTACTTTGTAAACCTTGCCAATTTGTTTCTTAGTTAAATTCTGCCTATAAATTTTGTGTTCTAAACTCAGCTATGATGGTTTTCTTCTAAAATCAACCCTGTTTTAAATTTGTACCTACCTGCTTTTATGTGTTGCTTCTTTTAAACTCATACCCTTTAAGTCCTTTCGGTTCTATCCTTAACTTCCTCAGTGTGAGCACTGCTCGGGTTCATGTGATACCCTTGTGAACTCTGACAGACTAGGGTTTGGTTCCTAATATCCTTTGAATTATTTATGAGCATTTGGTTCTCTAGTGTGAGCATTGCCCTAGGTCCCGGATGCCCTCGGGAACTTTGAAATACTGCAAACATGGTTCCAAAGTACTATGAATCCCTATGTTGCGTTGTGGTTATGGTGGAAAGCCCGGTTCCCGTGTTCGTTTGGGCCTATAAGGGATCCCTATACTGTAATTTTTACCATTGTGTAACTCATTTGATATTCTAGGTTGTAATAACTGTAATGACATATTTGTGGATATTTAGTGAAGCTGGGGACTTTTTTACTTATATCTTTTGTTGAAATTGGGTAAAATTCCTGCCTATAGGATTTAATTACACTGATTAAACTATCTAAGTGCTATATTGTGCTTAGAAATCCTGCCTATAGGACTTTTGTGATTGTTTTTGATTCTGTGTTTTACATTTGCATACTAGGGATCTTGCTTGTAGGGCTTTCATTTAATTTTGTCCATCAGAAATCTTGTTCATAAGATCTATACATGTTATCAACAAATGTGCATTAGCAATTATGCTTATAGGACTTTGTTGTGTAAGATAATTATCTTTCATGGTAATCTGTTTAAATTCTGTCTTTATACGGTTAATTGATATCATTCCTATAGGACTAAAATTGGTTTCTAACTTATAAATCCTGCCTATAGGATTTAAATCAATCATGCAATAGATATTATGCCTATAGGACTAAAATCAACATTTAGAAATCATGCCTATAGAGTTCAAATGAATTCAGCACTTAGAAATCATGCCTATAGGGTTTAAATCACTTCAGCATTTCGAAATCCTGCCTATATGGTTTAAATCAATTCAGCAATTAGAAAGCATGCCTATAGGATTTGAAAAAAGGAATAAAACCTATCTCTATAAATTAAAATCCATGCTACACTTAAAAATCCTGTCTATAGGTCTGTAATGAATAAGCCCATAGAAATAACACCTATAGGATCCTGTTGGTCGACTCTGATTCGTTTACTATAGTCAATCACATAAGCAATATATTTGTAGGACTTAAAAATGATTCTTGGTTTATAATTGTGACATATTACTGGCTGAAGTGCTAGATTCACGCTGAATAAAATCAGTAGGCAATCAAATAGGTCTTAATGCTCGCCTTAATAAACTGTCTATGTATTCTATTTTCCCACATACATATCATGCGTATAGGATTCCAAAATAATAAAGTTTGCGTGCTTTTGTTGTCTATGTGAGGAGGTCAATGTGAGGCCATACTTGTTCCTTATCTGAAAGTCCTATTTGTTATTGTTTGTCGCTTAGATTTCACATTTTAGTAATATAGGTTGGTCTAGAAATATCCCAAAAAGAGGTCATATGTAACGACCCGGTCGGTTGTTCCGAGAGTTTAGACCTGTTTCCCCCATTTCTTCTTCATTATATGCGGTTCATCATCATTACGTTGTGTTAGATTGGTTGGCTCGGGTTCAGAGCAATTCTCAAAGATAAATGAGACACTTAGTCTCTTATCTTGGTTCAATAGTTGAAAAAGTCAATCGGAAGTTGACTTATTGGTAAACGACCTCGGGATGCGGATTTTATGGTTTGGATTGTTTTGTTAGGTGATTTAGGACTTTGGAGTATGTTCGGAATGTGGTTTTGCTATCCGGTGTAGAATTAGGCTTGAATTAGCGAAAGTTAGTATTTGGCGATTTTCGGTCGGTAGTGGAAAATAGACTATCTATGTCAGAATTGAATTCCAGAAGTTGGAACAGGGTTGTAATGTCATTTTGGATATGTGTGCAAATTTTCAGGTGAATCGAAGGTGTTTTTGGATGGTTTCGGCATCTTTGGTGAAATTTAGAAATTTTAAAGTTCATAGGCTTTAATTTGATGTGATTTTGGTTTTTTTGCATTGTTTTGGCGTTTCGAAGGCTCGGTTAAGTTTGAATAAGGTTATGGGATGTGTTGGTACGTTTGGTTGAGGTCTGGAGGGCCTCGGGTGTGTTTCGGGAGGTTAACGGATCAAGTTTGGGTGTTGGAAAGTTGTAGATTTTGCTGGTGTTCAGGTCTGGTTTTCTTCTATGCGATCACAGGGGTAAGGATGCGATCGTATAGGCTTGTCTGAGGAAGCAATGATTTGTTCATTGCGATCGCATGAGTTCATCCGTGATCACGTGGAGTAAGTTGAGGCCATGTAGATTTAGTGAACTGCGATTGCGAATGTAAGAATGCGATCGTGTAGTGTGAGCAGTCCTGGTCACTGTGTTCGAGTGGAGACCCTTACGTTCGTGTAGAAGGACGTGGAGTGGCAGTGAGGTGATGGAATTTATCTAAGCGATCGCATAGATCTGGTCGCAAACGCACTTAGGAAAGGCAGTTGGGCATAATCATTTAAACATCAAAATGAGGGTTTAGTCCATAATGTCAAAAATCCATTGGAGAGCTCAGGAGAAGGTGAAATTTAAAGGAATTTTCAGTGAAGTTCTTGGGGTAAGTATTCTATAATTATATTTGGGTTAATTCCATGATTTAGTCTTGATATTTATCATTTAATTTGAGGAATTAGAGTGAAAATTGGGGAAAATGGGAGGAAAGACTTGGAAATTTCTTTTGATGTTTTAAGTAGGCAATTGTGGTCGGATTTTGGTAAAAGTAGTATGGGTAGACTCGTGAGGGATTGAGGATTCTAAATTTTTAATTTTTATTGAATTTTGAGACGTGGGCTCGGGGGGCTGGGTTTGGCCAAATTCGGGAATTGTGCCTAATTTTGATAGTTTTTGATTAGGGTTCGTCTCCCTAGCATGTTTTGATATTATTGATCTAATTTGTGATAGACTCGGAGCATTTGGGAGCCGATTCGAGGGTCAAGAGCAACGCAGAGTAGCTTTTGGGCTGTTTTGCGGTAAGTAATGACTTAAATCTTGTCCTGAGGGTATGAGACCCCGGACTTCGTATTTTCTCACTATTTTCGGAGTGGCGCACATGTCGGATGACGGGTGTGTGGCGTGCACTGATTGTGGATTTGAACTTGGTCCTTCCCGTGGCAACTAGTGAGTTGCGTATTTACTTTTAAATCATATGTTAAAATTGTGTTTAAAGACTATTGTTATATTTGGGTTGTAAGCTATGGTTGGGGCCTTGTGCCGACTTGGTTGGACCCTTTAGGGGATTTTTACTGCTTTTTCCTCACTGTGTTGACTTATGATTTACACTCAGTCATGTTATGTTTAACTGATTTCGAAACTCAACCTTATTTACACTATTTTGAGGTACAAAATAATGTTTTTGGGTCGAGTACCCCGTTTTACTAATACGTCCGAGGGGCTTTTAAGAGTTGCTGAGTGAGTGAGGCCGAGGGCCTGATTGTGAGGATATGATATACCACGAGGTGTCTTGTTATTAGCGCTTGGGATGAAGGAGCCCCTCCGGAGTCTGTACACACTCCCAGTGAGGGAAGGTACCTACTGAGTGCGAGTGCCGAGTGCCGGGTGCCGGGTACCGAGTGCCGAGTGACGAGTGATTGTGTGCCAAGAGTGACTGTGAGGTATACCCGAGGGGCTGATTATGAGTGATTGTGAGGTATGCCCGAGGGGCAGGTTCTGATACATGTTTTTTCCTGAGGGGCTATTTATGACTTTACCACTTTAACTCTGAACTTATTAAATATGCTTTGCCCGAGGGGATTTTTATGATTTTTATCATTTTTATAATAAACTTCTTGAAAGTTATGTTGAAACTATTGGCAAGTATATTTCCAAATGATTTTTACTGAAATCGGCTTTTTAAGCGTGATAATTTAACGTATACATTGTTGGAAAGAAAGGTTCTACTTATTGTGAAATTATGATTTGATTTTTATGTGTTTTTTACTGCTCAGACCTGATTTATTTTCATTACTACTGAGTTGGCGTACTCACATTACTCCCTGCACCTTGTATGCTGATCCAGGTGTTAGGTCAGAGTGAGCTGTGTATCTATTCCAGAGATTTTCCGGAGATTTTTCGAGGTAGCTGCACGCATCCGCAATCATTCTCTCTCTTGCTTACTATTATAGAGTTTTTTTTTAGTTTATATTTTATGTAGATGCTGATGACCAGTGACTTCGGGATCTCATGGTTGTATTTAATAGTCGATGTAGCTTTATCTGTTATAAAATATTTAAACGAAAACTTTATGGGTTATCAATCCACTGATGGTATAAATGGAAGATTATTACGATGTGAGTGTGATTTTTGGCTGGCCTAGTTCCAAAATAGGTGCCATCATGACTGGTTTAGATTTGGGGTAATTACAAGTTGGTATCAGAGCCCTAGGTTACATAGGACTCACCGGTCATGAGCAGGTTTAGTAGAGTCTTGTGGATCGGTACAGAGACGTCTGTACTTATCTTCGAGGGGCTGCAGAACCCTTAGGAAAATAAAAATCTCCCATTCTTAAATTCTTGTCATGCGAATCCATTTATTCAGCCAAAAAGCATAACTCTTTGAATTCCTTTCATGTATTCGAATGCGCACGTGAGCGATCGGTATCAGCTATGCGTCGATGGCTTGTGAGTTCCATGGATGAGATGTGATTTTATCATTTTGATAATGGGCTAGTCTATGGACTTGATGCCGGATTCTGTCTGTGGCTTGAGTGTCAAGATTTTGTTGTGTGAGAACATGTATTTTGGGACTTATATGTCAGTTGATGTCCTTATTAACGGGACTTCGTGACTAGATGCCTATGTGGTGAGTGTGATTTGATGGTTAGATGTATTCAGACTATGATTTGTGACAAAAGGATTGCTGGAAATGTGGAAAGGACTATTAAGTGTTTGATTTTTGTATCAGTTTGGTATATGGCTTCGAGTTGTGAGTGTATTGGAAGACCTCTTATGTTGTTTAGTTTTGGAGTGAAGCAGATCTTTCTGTTGGGTTATGAGTTCCTGATGATGTCTTTTGGGCTGATCATTGCCCCAGTAGAGTTCATGTGTTTGATTAACGGTGTATTCCAGCCATATTAGCACTCCTTTGTTATTGTATTCGTTGATGGCATCTTGGCATATACGCGTAGACAGGGGTAGCATATTCAGTATTTGAGGACGGCATTATAAGGATTCAGGGATGAGAAGCTCTATGCAAGGTTCTCCAAGTATGAATTTTGGCTCAGTTCAATAGCATTATTGGGTCACGTGGTGTCCATCTAGGGTATCCATGAGGTCAAACATGTGTGGGTACAGCTTCTAGAAGCTCAAGACTTATTTGACCACCGCTTCAGTGTTAGTTCTGCCATCAGCTTCATAGTTCTTATATCGTGTATTGTGATGCCCCGAGGGTAGGCGTTGTTTGTGTTTAGATGAAGAAGGGTGTAGTGATTGCATGATAGTTATGGTCTTCAGATGTGTATAGAGAGATATCAGCTTAAGGCTAAGCAGGCAGGGGTATCTCCTGCGGATTGCCCTGGGGTGTGTGATCCTTATATTGTTCTATAGTAATTCCTCTTCTACCAGTAAATGATATATGTTGTAATTTGAGTTTAGATCACTTGTGGAAGTTGGCATGACTATTACAATGGTGAATGCGAGATTTGCAGATGACGTGAGATGTTAGACGGGTTGTGTTATTATGGGTGTTGTGAGTTATTGGTTGTCTTGATCGTTGGCTTTGAACCAAGTGGGGGAGTCAGTTAATGATAAGTTGATTACACGATTATGTGTTTTATTGGTTTCAATTTGAGGTATATTGGTAAATCAGTTATGACCTCCAGATGTGGGGTCTGGGAATGGCACGAGCAATGGAAATTTCTTCAATATAAGTTGTAATGTACTCTATGGGTAAATAGATTATATTGAATGATTGAGTGGTAATTGTAAAAGGTGTAGTGTGTGCAGTGTATGAATTTGCTTGTGGTACTATTGGGGTTATTCGAGAGAGTATTCAGCGGCTTACGAGCCTTAAACGGTATGGTGTTATGCTTGGGTCTCGTGTGGTGAGCCTGGGTTGATAATTGTGGTATTATGGTGAGGAGAAGTATCAATTTGAAGGTAAGTCAGAAGAAACTTGGGTAAATAGGACAACTTGGTAGTAGGTCGGATCCGCATGGTAAAGGATACAGTTAGTTCTTTGGGTGTTCATGAGGTGATGAGTTTTGTACAGGTGTTTATTAGCAATGCTCTTGGATTTTTGGTGGCCTGCATAACTTGGTTGAGTTAGAAGGATTCAGTCCTGACTGTTTGGGATTGTACAAATGGGATTCAGATAGTTCCTGACGGTTTCTACCACGGTTAGATATGTATATTTTCTACTGGCGTGAGGTGCAGTCAAATGGGAAGTTCATGACCAGTTGGGTGCATAGCTGCTTGTGTCTCGAAAAGGGATTATCAAGTTCTCATGTTTGTCATAGGATGGCATGGTGTGTGCGGTACGTCGTGTAGAGTGAGATTTGCATGTGTGAGGTCACAATTTAGTTCTGGAAGGAAGGTTGAAATTCTTAGGAAGCATGTGCAGTTTCAGATGACTAGGTAGATGATATCACTATTGGGTGGCTTGATCACGATATATATTTCGGAAAGGGCAATGTGTGGAGTTAAGGGTACTTCATTGGTATTTCGACGCTCTCTTGATTGATTCGATTGCTGATATTTAAGGTTGCTTGGTGACACAGAAGAATTATAGGGGTATCCCTCATGTAATGATTGAGTATTAGGGATGTGATTGTGTTCGAGCGGTGGAGTTGAGATCAGTTATAGTGATTGGTGCGCTTCGTGACTTCGAGACTGAGAGTTCTCATAAACATGTTATTTTGTGGTAGTGAACTGTGACGATGCGAGCAAGCTAGTTGGATGTTAGTATGTACCATGATTCAGTCATTGTGTACTTTTAGGTGAGTTATCTATCTTTTGTGGGTGACCTGAGTTGATTCAAGGTTGTTGGTATACCCGTACGAGTGTGTGTTCTGCACCGGGTAGGAATTGCTGACTCCAAATTACTATTGTTGAGGGATATACCATCCGATTTCCATTGAGTTTATTCATATTCTAGTGATCTATGAGTTCCCCTTCGGTGTTGCGAGGCGTGGTGATTGTTAGTTATATGAACTTATGGTGCGAACTTATTTGGGCCTTATAGCGGGATCGAAGTAAGGTAAGTAATTGGGTATTGCGAGGTTAAGACGTGTTGGTTATGTTCTTTGTGATTCGTGTGCATGGTATCCTTTCATTCCCCGTGGTTATGGATTTCGGGCAAGGTGGCTTGAAATATTTCATGTGGACCATCGTTTGGATGAGATCGCGCGGTGTAGTAGAGTTATGTAAGGGTATGACCTTTGGTATTGGATTCATGTGTTTTGATTTTTTTGATGTGTGACATGCTTTTAGCATAATGTTGTGAGGGTAATTCTTAATGGCATGATGGTACTCTCATGTGAATCTTTTATTTAATTTTATTACATTAGGATGTTGCTATTGAGTGCACATAGGTTATGACTTCGAATTGTATCGATGTGTCTTGTCATCAGAGTGGTCGTGTTGGATGAGAAGAGGTCATTGGACCTAGAGTGAATATTGTCAGAATTATCTACAAAATAGTTGGAAGGATAAATATCAGGAGTCGGCTTAGAAATCTGCTACAATTCCTGTTTGGGAAGGGGGAGCTTAATATTTGACTGATCGGACGAATGATTGCTAGTTTCTACGTGTTTCTTTCATCATCGGCAGTTTATGAAAGTGTTGGAGCGAGGAATTTCTTGATAAGAGGTTATGTACCTGTATTGGGTTGTTCTGAGCAGCTATTGTGATTGGGAGTTATCGCTATGGGTGTTTGAGTCACGCGGTGTATTATGAGATTTCATCTGGGGTGCGTATATGGCTTGATCCAACATGTTCAGACTTGTTCAGTTTATGGTTATGGAATTTTGATCTTGTATATTATTTCAGAAGGGGTAATTTGATTCTAAGGTTTATGGGCCATGAACGGATTTCGGAATTTCAGTTGTGTTGTGCTATTGGACCTATATGGGATAGGGTGACATGGGATTACCCCCGGTTATGTGCATGGCGAGGCTACGTGGCAGTTTGATGGTGTTGGAGAACAACTCTTGGCACGTTCGAGGACGAATGCATGTTTAAGTGGGGGAGGATGTAATGACCCAGTCGGTCGTTCGGAGACTTCAGCCCCGTTTCGGCTTCAATTTAAGTGGTTCAACTTCTTTACGTTGTGTTAGATTGGTTGGCTCGGGTTCGGAGCAATTTTCGGAGAGAAATGAGACACTTAGTCTCTTATCTTGGTTCAATAGTTGGAAAATTCAACCGGAAGTTGACTTATTTGTAAACAACCTCGGAATGCGGATTTTATGGTTGAGATAGTTTCGTTAGGGGATTTGGGACTTAGGAGTTTGTTCGGAATTTGGTTTTGATGTCCGGTGTAGAATTAGGCTTGAATTGCCGAAAGTTAGTTTTTGGCAATTTTCGGTCGGTAGTGGAAACTAGGCTATCGGGGTCGGAAATTGAATTCCAAAAGTTGGAACAGGTTCGTAATGTCATTTTGGATACGTGTGCAAATTTTCAGGTCAATCGGAGGTGTTTTCGATGGTTTCAGCATCATTGGTGAAATTTAGAAATTTCAAAGTACATTGGCTTGAATTTGATGTGATTTTTGTGTTTTGCGTTGTTTTTGGCATTTCGAAGGCTCGACTAAGTTTCAATAAGGTTATGGGATGTGTCGGTATGTTTGGTTGGGGTCCCGAGGGCCTCGTCTGTGTTTCGAGAGGTTCACAGATCAAGTTTAGGTGTTGGAAAGTTGCAGATTTTGCTGGTGTACAAGTCTGGTTTTCTTTTGTACGATCGCAAGGTTAAGGATGCGATCGCATAGGCTTGTCTGACGGAGCAGTGGTTTGATCATTGTGATCACATGAGTTAATCCGCGATCGCGTAGAGTAAGCTGAGGTCAGGCGGATTTTGTGAATTGCGATCGCGAATGTAGGAGTGCGATCACGTAGTGTGAGCAGTCTTGGTCACTGCATTCGCGTGGAGACCCTTGTGTTCACGTAGAAGGATGTGGAGTGTCAGTGAGGTGATGGAATTGCTCTATGCGATCGCATAGAGATGGTCGCGAACACACTGAGGAAGGGCAGCTGGGCAGAATCATTTAAACATCAAAATGAGGGTTTAATCCATAGTTTCAAAAATCCATTAGAGAGCTCGAGAGCAGGTGAAATTTAAAGGAATTTTAAGTGGAGTTCTTGGGGTAAGTATTCTTCAATCATATATGTGTTAATTCCATGATTTACTCTTGATTTTTATCATTTAATTTAAGGAACTAGAGTGAAAATTGGGAAAAATGAGAGGAAAGAATTGGAAATTTCTTTTGATGTTTTGAGTGGGCAATTGAGATCGGATTTTAGTAAATTTGGTATGGTTAGACTCGTGAGGTAATGAGGATTCTAGTTTTGTGATTTTTATCAAATTTCGAGACGTGGGCCCGGTGGGCCGGGTTTGGCCAATTTCGGGAATTGTGCCTAATTTTGATAGTTTTCGATTGGGGTTCGTCTCCCTAGCATGTTTTGATGTTATTGATCTAATTTGTGATAGACTCGGAGCATTTGGGAGTCGATTCGAGGGGAAAGAGCATCACAAGAGTTGCTTTTGGGTTGTTTTGAGGTAAGTAATGACTGTACATCTTGTCCTGAGGGTTTGGGACCCCGGACTTAGTATTTTCTCACTATTTTCGGAGTGGCGCACATGCCGGATGACGGGTTTGTGGCGTACAATGATTTTGGATTTGGAATTGGTCCTTCCCGTGGCAACTATTTTGTTGTGTATTTACTTTTAAATCATATGTTAACATCGTGTTTAAAGACTATTGTTATATTTGGGTTGTAAGCCATGTTTGGAGCCTTGTGCCGACTTGTTTGGACCCCTTGGGGGCTTTTTACCGCTATTTCCTCAATATGTTGACTTATGATTTATACTCTGTCATGTTATGTTTAACTTATTTCGAAACTCAACCTAATTTACACTATTTTGAGATATAAAATGATGTTTTTGGGTTGAGTACCCCGTTTTACTGATACACCCGAGGGGCTTTTGAGACTTGCTGACTGAGTGAGGCCGAGGGCCTGATTGTGAGGATATGATATACCACGAGGTGGCTTGATATTAGCGGTTGGGATGAAGGAGCCCCTCCGGAGTTTGTACACATACCCAGTGAGCGCAGGTACCTACTGAGTGCGAGTGTCGAGTGACGAGTGATTCGGAGGCATGAGTGACTGTGAGGTATGCCCGAGGGGCAAGTTCTGATTCATTTTTTTGCCCGAGGGGATACTTATGATTTTACCACTTTCACTCTGAACTTATGAAATGTGTTTAACCCGAGGGGCTTTATATGATTTTTATCATTTTTACACTAAACTTCTTGAATGTTATGTTGAAACTATTGACAAGTATATTTCCAAATGATGTTTACTAAAATTGGCTTTTAAGCGTGATAATTTAATGTTGGAAAGAAAGGTTGTGCTTATTGTGAAATAATGATTTCATTTTTACGTATTTCTCACTACTCAGGCCTGATTTATTCTCATTACTACTGAGTTGGCGTACTCACATTACTCCCTACACATTTTGTGCAGATCCAGGTGTAAGGGCAGAGTGAGCTGTGTATCTGTTCCAGAGATATTACGGAGATTTTGCGAGGTAGCTGCACGCGTCCGCAATTCTGCTCTCTCCAGCTTACTATTATAGAGTTTATTTTTTCTTGAGTTGTATATTTTATGAAGATGCTCATGACCAGTTACTACGGGATCTCGGGGTTGTATTTAATATTTGGTGTAGCTTTATCTGTTATAAAATGTTTAATCGAAAACTTTATGGGTTATGAGTCTAGTAATAATATAAATGGAAGATTATTATGATGTGAGTGTGGTTTTTGGCTGGCCTAGTTCCACGATAGGTGCGATCACGACTGGTTTAGATTTGGGGTCGTGACATCCTATTGCCTCCAGGGCCATATGTAAGGGACGAGTATAGCACACATAAGGAACGAGCTAGAAACTTCTAGAACGCTTAAGTAACAACTTAAAGATAGTAATTGCGTAGTAAGGAGATGATAGCTCATGCGTTAATACTATGAGCGATACCTCGACTTGAGGGAGGTATAAAGTATTGTATGGAAAAATCCTATAGGCTAAAAAACTTAGGACCCCCTATACTCCTGTTTAGAAAAAAATGGATATTGCATTTGGTAAAATTGTTTCTTCTATTTTTTAGGATAATTCGCTTAATTTAAGTTCGTCCAAGACCCACTGTTGTGGACCTCGAGGGGTGCCTAACACCTTCCCCTCAAGGTAATTTGATCCCTTACCCGAGCTCTAGTGATGTAAACTAGTTATATGAGATAATTGCTCTAGGTTCCCTAACGCACCTTAATACGTTAGGTGGCGACACTCTCAATTCCAATTCCTTACCCTATCAAAAGGAGTTGTCCCGAAAAAGTCGAAACCCGATTTCGCGAGAAAAAGAGGGTGCGACACTCACAACACCCTTCGTGGGTGAAACTCTAGGCAATCTTCTCCCCACCATATAGGCAACATCACGAACCTTCCAATCAGCATAACTTTCTTTGTAGATTTTGAAGTGCGAAGCAGATCCTGAAGCAACTTGAGTTTCTTTAAGGCATCCGAAACAAAATCAGTACCTAACAACCTCGCCTCTCCCGGCTCAAAACACCTAACTGGAGAACGACACCGCCTCCCATAAAAGGCATCATAAGGGTCTATATGAATACTCGATTGGTAGTTGTTATTGTAGCAAAACTCTACCAGCGGTATAAAATTATCCCAAGAATCCCCGAAATCCATAACAAAAGTGCATATGATTTCCTCCAAAATCTGAATGACGCACTCGAAATGTCCGTCTGTATTGTAAAGACCCATAAAATTTTCTTGTTTACAAATAATGTCGAACGAGTCCCCGAGTTATTTTTATTGTGGGAATTTTTGAAAAAGACATAGATTGAGTTAAGTACCCCGAGTCTTAAAGAATATAATTTTCCAGAGAATAGGTGTTATGCGACACACTATGCGATCGCACAATGTGTATGCGGACCGCATAATGGTCGCATACCTAGGCAGATAACTGCCCCATTTGAAGTCAACTATGCGGTCCAATATGCGATCGCATAACGAATATGCAGACCGCACAATGGTCGCATGCAGGGGCAGTGTGTTTCGAATTTAGGCCCATCTTGAGGGCCATTACGCGGTCGAGTCTGCGGACCGCATGTCAGGAATGCAATCGCATTCTTGACCGCATTCGTGTGTCGGACCCTATGTTTCCTAATTTTTTAAACCGACCCCATTTCATTAAAATATCCCTCCCCTTCATTTTTAACCATTTTTCTAAGATAGTAGAGAGAGGAAAGAGTGGGCTCTAGAGAGAGAAAGTCCCAAATTAATCAAATTGGTCTTCCTTCGTCACTCAAGCTTGGAACTAATCAAGTAGAACACAAATTTCTTCACTCTAAGAGGTAAGCTTCAACCCTATTAACCCTAAATTTCCGGATATTTGTAAAAAGAAACATGGACAGGATAGTTCATAAATATGGGGTTAAGAATCTAGCATGCTTGTTCATGATTCCAAATTCTAAGTTTAAATGTGCCGTATTGTGAATTTGATCGAAGGTGCTAGAAGGTCCAATGATTTTAGATAGAAATTAAGGAAAGATCCCGATTCGAGGTATGTATGGCTAACTTTAATCTTTGTAGAATCCTCTTGTTGGATCCGAGTATTCGGTATGTGTACCTCGTCTGGAAATATGTTAATTGATTGTTCAAACGTGTTGAGCCGTAAGATTCTATTCTCTGATTATCCTAGTTGACTGTCATGCTACCGGGCTATATGAGGTTGTGAAAGGTGTTTGATGTGCCTATTTCACTATGTGCAAAGATCGTAAATGCTAAAGGGTATTGATATGAAAGGACGTGTAATGAACGAAAGATTGATAATGTGGCCAAATGTGGGAATGTGTCAAATGGCTAAAAGCCGTGTGTGGAAAATAATGAAAAAGGGTATTGTGAAATGATGTAAGTGAGTTAAACGATTATGGAAACACCGTGTACATGAATTACTACTTTATAAGAGTTATGGTGCCTTGGGCCCAATAAATAAATCGTTGATATGAATTTGTATTTCATGAAATGATGATTCTTGTGATGCAATTGTTTGTGGTTGTTGTTGTGAATTTAAATTGTCAGGTGGGGTCGGGTTACACGCCGCAAAATGGAGTAATAAGGTTGATGGGTTGTGGTGATAAGGGTGGCCAAGGTAATAAGGGTGGCTGAGGTAATAAGCATGGAATGTGATCATTATCACTACTGAAATGAAAATCTATGAGCTCTTAAACAGGATGATGTTGAAAGGGAAAATGTGAGATTGTGAAAATTGTTTGATATTGGTTGTTTCCTTCCACGTGCATTGATTAATTGGTTCTATTACTGTTTCTTAATTGTGTATTGTTTGATTGTACTTGGGATAAAGTTTTTTTATACATACTAGTACTATTCAACAGTACTAACGTCCCTTTTCCCTAGGGCGCTACATCTTTTATATGGATGTCGGTGGGTCCATAGCAGGTTACTCAACTTGCCGTTAGTGGTGATTTCTCCTCATCCTTTTTTAGCTATATTGGTTAGCCCCACCTCCTCCGGGGGCCATGTGTAGTTCATGGCATCTCCTTTTGAGTACATTATGTATTGCAAGGTATATCCGGGGATTCGTTGCCGGCAAGTATTGTATAAACTCCTAGTACTCTTAGAGGCTTCGTAGATACTATGTAGGTGTATATATATACATTTTGGGCAGTGGTTGTATGCACTCGTAATCGTGGTCCATATCGGGAAGTGTTGTGTCTACTATGTATGTTTTTGGGAAATCTAGTATAATAACGTAAATTGAGGAAAAGTTAGATTTATTGTGGTAATCATACACTTTTAAGCTTATCTCACCGTTTCACATAAATAATGTATGTTATAAACACGGGGAAACACGTTGGGTAGGAAAGGAAAATCAGGTTCGTTGACTGGGGTCACCCGATTGAGTGCCGGTCGCGTCCCTCGATTTTTGCGTGTGACAAAATTGGTATCAGAGCCTAAGGTTTTCAATGTGTCCTAGGATGTCCTGGAGCCGTGTCTAGTAGAGCCCTTCTTATCGGTGTATTGTCGAGCACATCAATAATTAGGTGGCTACATGGACATTTAGGAAACACCCCTTTTCATTATTATTCTATATGGTGCGGTGAAGTGGAAAGTGAAAGTATTCTTGTCTAACTCGGGGTCTGTTCCAAAATTTTCAGT
Source organism: Nicotiana knightiana (assembly GCA_005239525.1). Lineage (NCBI taxonomy): Eukaryota > Viridiplantae > Streptophyta > Magnoliopsida > Solanales > Solanaceae > Nicotiana > Nicotiana knightiana. Next base: position 129,823 of record ML424470.1, on the reverse strand, counting down.
GATGGAAACAAATAAGAGAGATCGACTCGGCCTAGAGGCCAATGTCGCCCCAAGTGTGGCTGTAAATTCTGTACCCGATTGTGCGGGTGAGAGCGAATCCCCGACCTTGAATCAATCTGGCCTATCTGTTCCGGAGCAGAGTGTTCCTATTCTTGTTGTGGCGGAGGGTGCTACAACCCCTCCCATCGATATTCCAGATCCTTCTTTGATTCCAGCTTCAGGTCCCGGTAATTCCGATGGGGACCTCAGGGGAGCTATTCATATGTTGACCCAGTTATTCGCCGCTCAGGCCCAAAGATCTCATGCTGCCCCTGCATCCTCTAGCGGACAGGGAGATTCTGCTGGTTCCAGAGTCAACCAGTTTCTGCAATTGGCCCCTCCAGAGTTCTCAGGTATTCATCTAGAGGCCGATCCGAAGGACTTTCTAGATGATATGTACAAGACACTTTAGGTTATGAAGGCTATAGAGAAAGAAGGGGGTTGAGTTAGCATCGTACAGGCTGAGGGGAGTAGCGTATTCCTAGTTCGAGATATGGGAGGATTCCTGTGGGGAGGGAAGTCCTCCGGCGAGATGGGATGAGTTCGTTGATGCTTTTATGGACCACTTCTTGCCTGCCGAGACTATGGCAACCCGTGCTACGGAGTTTGAGGTTCTCAAGCAGGGTAATATGAGTGTGTGTGAGTACCACATGGTGTTTGTGAGGTTGTCCAAGTACGCTCCTCAGTTGGTATCGACTATGGATGCCAGAGTTCGCCGGTTTGTTCAGGGCCTCGGTTCTTTGGTTGTGAATGATGCTGCTACAGCTGCCTTGCACTCAGACATGAATTATGATAAGATAGTGGGTTTCGCCCAGGCCACGGAGGCTAGAAAATTAAAAATAAGGTCGGAGAGGGAGAGTATTAGTCAGGCCCGGTCAGCGGGCCACTCAGGGAGTTCAGTTGGAGGAGGGAGGCCAGTTCAGGGGAGAGGGCCATCGGAGCCATCCTAGTCTTATGCTCAGTCCTCATCCAGTGCGCCGCCATCAGTGCCATGTTATCAGCAAAGCTTTCACTGGGGGCCAAGATCAAGTAGCAGGAGACCTCATCAGTCCGGTCATCTAGGAGAGAGGTTCCAGCAGAAGAGGATGGCTTTGTACCCTAAGTGTGGGAGGTTCCATACTGAGTCTTGTTACCTGGATATCCTTATATGCTACGGGTATGGGGTGAGAGGTCATATTCAGCGGGATTGCGGTCCGCCAAGTCAGGGCATGGGTAGTGGTTTTGCTCAGCCGTCCGGTTCTTCAGTCGCGGCATCTTCAGTACGTCCTCCAGCTCCAACAGGGCGTGGTGTAGTTAGAGGTGGGGCTCGTGATAGAGGTGGACCCAGCCGGTTCTATGATCTTAGTGGTCGCTAGAGTGCGGAGGCTTCTCTAGATGTTGTTACAGGTATTCTGGCTGTTCAAGACCTTGATTGTTATGCCCTTATTGATCCGGGGTTCTCCTTGTCCTATGTTACCCAATTTATTGCTTCAATTTATGGGATAGAACCCGAACAACTTCATGAGCCGATCTCTGTGTCGACTCCGTTTGGTGATTCCATTACAGCCGCACAAGTCTATATGAATAGTGTTATCACGGTGTGTGGTCTAGATACCACGGTCGATATTATCGAACTTAGGATGGTAGATTTCGATGTTATCATGGGGATGGATTGGCTTTACTCGTACTTTGCTAAACTCGATTGCCGAACCAGAATTATGAGACTAGAGTTTCCTAACGAGTCAGTTATTGAGGGAAAAGGGAGTGGTGTTGTGCCAAAGGGCGGTTTTATTTCCTACCTTAAGGCCTCAAAGATGATTAGAAAGGGGTGTGTTTATCATTTGGTCCGGGTGGAGAACACCACTTCAGAAGTATCTGCCCCCGAGTCCGTTCTAGTCGTGAATGAGTTTTTTGAAGTGTTTCCGGAAGAGCTTTTGGGGATTCCGCCAGATAGAGAGATCGATTTCGGGATTGATGTATTGCCAGATACGCAGCCAATATCGATTCCACCATACAGAATGGCGCCAGCAGAGTTGAGGGAGTTAAAGGAGCAGTTGAAAGACTTATTAGAGAAGGGGTTCATTCGGCCAAGTGTGTCACCGTGGGGCGCTCTGGTTCTTTTCGTCAAGAAGAGGATGGGTCACTTCGGATGTGTATTGATAATCGGCAGCTCAACAAATTTACTATCAAAAACAAGTATCCACTGCCTTGGATAGATGATTTGTTCGACAAATTTCAGGGTGCGAACTTCTTCTCCAAAATTGATTTACGGTCGGGATATCACCAGTTGAAGATCAGAGAGCAGGATATTCCTAAAACCGCCTTCAGAACTCGTTATGGCCATTTTGAATTTTTGGTAATGTCCTTTGGACTGACCAATGCTCCAGCAGCTTTCATGGACCTTATGAATCGGGTTTTCAAATCGTTCCTGGACTCCTTCGTGATTGTTTTTATTGATGACATCCTTGTCTACTTGCGCAGTCGAGAGGATCATTTTAATCACCTCAGGGCAGTTCTGCAGACTCTTCACCAGCACCAATTGTATGCCAAGTTTTCAAAATGTGAATTTTTGTTGGAGTCAGTCACATTTTTGTGTCATGTTGTTTCCAGAGAAGGGATTAAGGTTGACCCCTAGAAGATCACAGCGGTGATTGGCCTAGACCGGCGACCCCGACAGAGATTCGTAGTTTCTTGGGTCTAGTCGGATATTATTGGAGGTTTGTGGAGGGGTTCTCTACCCTCGCCTCCCCACTGACTAAATTGACGCAGAAGGCAACTAAGTTCCAATTGTCCGATGCTTGTGATAAGAGCTTTCAGTAATTGAAATCAAGATTGTCTTCAGCACCGGTGTTAACTTTGCCAGAGGGCACAGAGGGATTTGTGGTTTATTGCGATTCTTCAAGGGTTGGGTTGGGATGTGTGTTGATGCACCACAGGAAGGTTATAGCCTATGCTTCCAGGAAACTCAAGAATCACGAGAAGAATTATCCGACACATGATTTCGAACTAATGGCAGTTGTGTTTGCATTAAAAATCTGGCGGCATTATTTGTATGGGGTCCATGTAGACGTGTTCTCAGACCACAAGAATCTCCAATATTTGTTCAGGAAGAAGGAACTAAATTTAAGGCAATGGAAATGATTAGAATTGCTTAAGGATTATGATATGAAACTTCTGTACCATCCAGGGAAAGCAAATGTATTGGCTGACGCTCTCAGTCGGAAGTCTATGGGTAGTCTGGTTCATTTGGAGGTAGACTAGAGGCCATTGGCTCGGGAGGTTCGTCAATTGGCTAGTCTGGGGTTCTGTCTCTTGACCTCATACGAGGGGAAAGTCATGGTGCATAATGGGGAAGAATCATCACTTGTAGCGAAAGTGAAGGAGAATCAGTTTATTGATCCAGCATTGGCGCAGTTGAAGGAAGCAGTTTTGAATAGCAAGATCTCGGCATTTTTGCTCGGGAGCGATGATGGTGTTTTGCGGTGCCAGGGAAGGTCATGTGTTCCTGATGTGGATAATCTTCGGGAGAGGGTGATGGCAGAATCTCACAATTCCAGGTATTCCGTGCACCCAGTTTCTACAAAAATGTATCAAGATCTCCGGGAAATTTATTGGTGGGGCGGTATGAAAAGAGGTGCGCCGGACTTTGTATCTAAATGTCCCAATTGCCAGCAGGTAAAGGTCGAGCATCATAGGACTGGTGGGTTAACTCAGCTTATGGAAATTCCAATGTGGAAATGGGAAATGATCAACATGGACTTAGTGGTAGGGTTACCTCGCACTCAGCGTAAGTTCGACTCGATTTGGGTGATAGTGGATCGACTCACGAAATCAACTTACTTCTTGCCGTCAAGTCCACCGATACTGCAGAACAGTACGCTCAATTTTATATCAAGGAAATAGCCAGGCTTCATGGTACTCATGTTTATATTATCTCGGACCGAGGAGCAAAGTTTACGGCTAATTTTTGGAGGAAATTTCAGCAAGGTTTGGGTACTCAAATAAATCTCATCACAGCTTTCCGTCCGCAGACTGATGGTCAGGCAGAGTGGACTACTCACACGCTTGAAGATATGTTATGGGCTTGTGTGTTGGACTTCAAAGGTTGTTGGGATGATCATTTACCGCTTATCTAATTTGCTTACAATAACAGCTTCCACACTAATATTCAGATGGCCCCATTTGAGGCATTGTATGGAAGGAGGTGTAGATCTCCGATTGGGGGGTTCGAGGTTTGTGAAGCATAATTGTTAGGGCCAGATCTTGTGCATCAGGCATTGGAAAAATTCAGAGCCATTCGGGAGAGGATGAAAACCGCTCAGAGCCGTCAAAAATCCTATGCGAACGTTCGTCGAAGAGAATTGAAATTCCAAGTTGATGATTTGGTATTTTTGAAGGTATCTCCCATTAAGTGAGTGATGTGGTTTGGGAAGAAACGGAAGTTGAGCCCAAGGTATGTCGGGCCATATCGGATTGCTCAAAGGATAGGCCAAGTGGCTTATAGGTTGGAATTACCCCCTAAATTGTCATTTGTGCACTTGGTGTTCCACGTGTCCATGTTAAAGAAAGTGGTTGGAGATCCATCAACCATCGTTCCAGTTGAGACCATTGAGGTTAATGAAAAATTAGCATATGAGGAGGTTCTGCTTGCTATTCTTGATAGAAAAGTCCGTAGATTGAGGAACAAATAAATTGCTTCAGTTAAAGTATTGTGGCGAAGTCACCGCGTTAAGTAAGCCACGTGGGAGGCGGAAAATGAGATGAAACAAAAAATTTCTCCATTTGTTTGAATAAGTCTAGTAGTGATGTCAGAAGCCTCTTCTCTAAGAAAATTATAATTTACGTTCGGTTCTGTGCAAAAGCACCACATCTTCCCCTAATTGTCTTATTGTTGTAATTTCCCAATGTGTGCTAAAACCGAACTCACTGTTCTATTTGGGGTAGTGTGAAACCCTTGAGGTAAATGAACGTTTTGTGAAATATATGTGCTAGGTAAGTGATTAATGGTAGAATAGGTTGGTAGTAATTAGTTGAAATGAATATAGTATTTTGAGGTGATTGGGTTGTAAGGGACTCATTAAAACGACCAAGTTATGTGCAGAAATGTGAACCATGAGCAAATTTGTGGTATAAGAGGAAAAAGCTATGTGTAGTTGACAAAATGATTGAATATCTGCAAACTGTTGGAGTAACAACGTTGGGTGTGAGGTATGGGTGATTAAAAATGTGTAATGGTGCTTGGAAATGTGTTTCGGGGGCTCTCTGGCAGGTAGATAGGTCTAATTATAAAGGGAACTCTGGCGAAATTTTTCTAAAATATTGGAGTTAGTAAAAATCTAGAAGTTGCATATCATTCTTTCTAAACTAAAAGATTTCCAAAACCCCCATTCGAGGACAAATGATTTTTAAAAGTTGCATGCCTGGGCAGTGTGTTTCGAATTTTGGCCCATCTTGACGGCCATTATGCGGTCGAATCTGCGGACCGCATGTCAGGAATGCAATCGCATTTCTGACCGCATTCTTGTGTTGGGACCTGTTTTTCCTAATTTTTTAAACCCGACCCCATTTCATTAAAATACCCCTCCCCTTCATTTTTAACCATTTTTCTGAGATATTAGAGAGAGGAAAGAGTGGCTTCTAGAGAGAGAAAGTCCCAAATTGACCAAATTGGTCTTCTTCGTCACTCAAGCTTGGAACTAATCAAGTAGAACACAAATTTCTTCATTCTAAAAGGTAATCTTCCACCCCATTAACCCTAAATTTCCAGATTTTTGTAAAAAGAAACATGGGCAGGATAGTTCATAAAGATGGGGTGAAGAATCTTGCATGCATGTTCATGATTCCAAATTCTAAGTTTAAATGTGCCGCATTGTGAATTTGATCGAAGGTGCTAGAAGTTCCGGTGATTTGAGATAGATATTAAGGAAAGATCCCGATTCGAGCTATGTATGGCTAACTTTAACCTTTGTAGAATCTTCTTGTTGGGTCCGAGTATTCGGTATGTGTACCTCGTTTGGAAGTATATGCATTGATTGTTCAAACGTGTTGAGACGTAAGATTCTATTCTCTGAGTATCCTAGTTGGCTGTCATGCTACCGTGCTATATCAGGTTGTGAAAGGTGTTTGATGTGCGTATTTCATTCTGTGCAAAGCTCGTAAATGCTAAAGGGCATTGATATGAAAGGATGTGTAATGAACGAAAGATTGATAATGTGACCAAATGTGGGAATGTATAAAATGGCTAAAATCGGTGTGTGGAAAATAATGAAAAAAGGTATTGTGAAATGATGTAAATGAGTTAAATGATTATGGAAACACCGTGTACATGAATTACTACTTGATGAGAGTTATGGTGCCTTGGGCCCAATAAATAAATCGTTGATATGAATTTGTATTTCTTGAAATGATGATTCTTGTGATGCAATTGTTTGTGGTTGTTGTTGTGAATTTAAATTGTTAGGCGGGGTCGGGTTGCATGCCGCAACACGGAGTAATAAGGTTGATGGGTTGTGGTGATAAGGTTGGACGAGGTAATAAGGGTGGGCGAGGTAATAAGGATGGAATGTGATCATTATTATTACTGAAATGAAAATCTATAAGCTCCTGAATAGGATGATGTTGAAAGGGAAAAAGAAGAGATTGTGAAACTTCTTTGGTTTTTGTTGTTTCCTTCCATGTGCATTGATTAATTGGTTCTATTACTGTTCCTTAATTGTGTATTGTTTGATTGTACTTGGGATAAAGTTTCTTTATACATACTAGTACGATTCCACAGTACTAACGTGCCTTTTGCCGGCAGCGCTACATCTTTTATTTGGATGTAGGTGGGTCCATAGCAGGTTGCTCAGCTTGCCGTTAGTTGTGCTTTCTCCTCATCCTTTTTCAGCTGTACTAGTGAGCCCCACTTCCTCTCGGGGCCATGTGTAGTTCATGCCATCTCCTTTTTGAGTACATTATGTATTGTAAGGTATAGCCGGGTCCTTGTTGCCGTAAAGTGTTGTATAAACTCCCAGTACTCTTAGAGGCTCAGTAGACACTATGTGGGTGTGTATATATATATATTTTGGGTAGTGGTTGTATGTACTCGTAATCGTGGTCCATATCGGGAAGTGTTATGTCTATTATGTATGTTTTGGGGAAATCTAGTATAATAACGTAAAATGAGGAAAAGTGGATTTATTGTGGTAATCATACACTTTTAAGCTTATCGCACTGTTTCACATAAATAATATATGTTATAAACACGGGGAAACGCGTTGGGTAGGAAAGGCAGATCAGGTTCGCTTGACAGGGGTCACCCGGTTGAGTGCCGGTCGCGTCCCTCGATTTTGGGGCGTGACACGTATGGGGATGGAATGTCGTGCTCAACTCAACTCGTATGCCCAACACTCTTTGTACCGCTCTCCAAAACTGCAATGTGAACTACAAGCCCGGATTTGAAATAATGGACACCGACACACAGTGAAGGACGAACAGTCTCACGGAAATAGATCTCAGCCAACCTCTCTGAATAATAGGTAGTCACAAGCTGTACGAAATGTGCGGACTTAGTCAACCACTCCACAATCACCCAAATTCCATCAAATTTATTCAAAGTCCGTTGGAGCCCGATGACAGGTAACACTCTCCCATTTCCACTCACGAATTTCAAGTCTCTGAAGAAAACTACCCGGCCTTACTTCACCTGCTGACAGTTCAAGCATCGAGCCACATACTCCACTATATATTTCTTCATTCTTATCCACCAATAGTGCTTCCATACATCCTTATTCATCCTTGCGGTACACGAATGAATGTAATATCGCGTATTGTGGGCCTTATCAATATTCAACTCACGTAACCTATCCAAATTAAGAACACAAATAAGACCATACATCCGCAACACCCCATCATTTCCAATAGAAACCTCCTTGTCATCACCGTGGTGTACCGTGTCAGTAAGGACAAACAATTAATGGTCATCATAGTGATTCTCTCGTATGAGGAAGACCGAGAAACCATACAAGTTAGAATCAGCCACCAGACTCACCGCCTTTCCACTCCAGGAATGGTCCACCACATTGGCCATCTCGGGATGATACAAAATGGTGATATCATAGTCTTTTAACACCTCCAACCATCTCTTCTATGTAAAATTTAGATCCTTCTTCTTAAATAAGGGTCTAGACTCCGATGATCTGTAAATACCTCAGAAGATACGCCGTAGAGGTAATGCCTAAAAATATTCAATGCATGAACAATGCCTGTCGACTCTTAATCATGAACATGGTAGTTCTTCTCATGGGGCTTCAACTGGTGTGACACATAACAAATTACCTTTATCCTCCTACATCAAGACACACATAGTACCAATCCGAGAAGAATCGCAATACAATGTATATGAATCTGATTCTAAAGGTAAAACTAGAACTGGAGTTGTTGTCAAGGAAGTCATGAGCTTCTGAAATCGCTCCTCACACTCATCAGACCACCTGAATGGGGCACCCTTCTGGGTCAATCTAGTCAAAGGTACAGCAATGGAAGATAATCCATCCACGAAACGACGATAATATGCGGCCAAGCCAAGAAAGCTCTAAAGCTCAGTAGCTCTATCTCAGATGACGACCTGGGCCAACTTTGGACTACCTCAATATTCTTCGGATCTACCTTGATACTCTCACCGGACCCCATGTGCCACAAGAATGCCGTAAAATCGATCCAAAACTCACACATGGAGAATTTAGCATAATGCTTCTTTTCCCTCAATGTATGTAGCACAATCCTCAGACGTTGCGCATGCCCCTCCCGGCTGCGTGAGTACACTAGTATATCATCAATGAATACTATGGAAAAACAATCAAGATATGGCTAGAATACAATGTACATCATATGCATAAATTCTGTTGGGGCATTGGTCCGCCCAAAAGACATCACAAGGAACTGATAGTGACGATAGTGGGTCCTAAATGCTGTCTTCAGAATATCAGAATCCCTAATCATTAACTGGTTACACCCATACCTTAAATCAATCTTAGAGAACACTCTAGCATCTTAAAACTAGTCAAATAAGTCGTCAATGTGCAACAATGGATACTTGGTCTTAAATTGTAACTTTGTTCAACAGCCAGTAGTCAATGCACATCCGCATAGTACCATCCTTCTTCTTCACAAACAGAAGCGGTGCACTTCATGGAAACTCATTAGGCCTAATGAATTTCTTATCAAGTAGCCCTTCATATTGTTCTTAAATTACTTCGACTATGTTGGTGCCATACGATACGGAGGAATGGACATGGGTTATGTGCCCGACACCAAATAATTACAAAAATTAATGTCCCTATCGGTCAGCATGCCCGGTAGGCCTGCAGGAAACACATCCTGAAAATCTCGCTCTATTGAAATAGACCCAGTGGTAGGAATATCAGCACCAACATACCTCATAAAGCACAAATATGCCAAACATCCCTTCCCAACCATCCGTTGGGCCTTTAAAAATGAGATCACTCTACTAGGAACATTGTCCAGGGAACCTATCTACTCCATCCTAGGCAATCCTAACATCGCTAGTGTCACAGTCTTAGCATGACAATACAAAATAGCATGAAATGGTGATAACTAATCCATGCATAAAATAACATCAAAATCAACCATGCTAAGCAGTAAAAGAACAACTCTAATCTCCAGTCACCCAATAGTCACCCAAAACGATTGATGTACATGGTCCAAAACAGTAGAATCGACCACCGACGTAGATACATCAACTTGTGTAACTAAGGAATCAGGAGGCATATCCAAATAATGAGTAAATGACAATGATACATATAGAAGCATCCATGTGGTGCACTGAAACAATACCCGTAGTCAATGCATCTGGAGGAACTCTTTTTGGCCTGGAAGAAAAAGCATAGCATCGAGTCTGACCACCACCTCTCTGACCTCTCTATCTAGGGCGACATCGACCCGTACGACCTCCACACTAAGCTTGATGAGTGGATGGTGTAGCATTTTGTGCATGGTTCATAAACCGACCTCTCTGCTACACTGTACCTCAATAGTGACAAGGACAATACTTTCTCATATGCCCCAATTCTCCACAATCATAACAACCTCAAGCCGAAAATAGTGGTGGGGCTGTATCGGACTTCGAGAACTAGAATAACAACTGGAAGAACCTGGTATTGGTGAACCCTGGACTAATTGAGCATGAGATAAACTCTAATTTATGAGGGCCGTAAAAGATGACTAAATCCGACAAGCACTATATGAACCATGACTAACTAATGCTTCACGATGAACCAGGGGAGCCATCTGAGCAGGCTTGTAAGGGAGGCCTCTATTGTGATGTGACTAACCTCTATATGAGGTACCATTGAAACCACCAATACTATGGAGCATTTTTACCTGTCTCTCCTCACTCTCAATGTTGCAAACAAACTCCAAGCTCCTAGCAATCTCGACCACCTAGTCAAACCTAGCATCTATCTTGGCCTCTCGGGACAAACTATAACGTAGGCCATAGTTGAGGCCATCAATGAACCTTCTAACCCGCTCTCTCTGTGTGGAACCAACTACATAGAATGACGGGCCAAATCTTCAAATTTCATCTCATATTGGGTCCCAGTCATATCTCCCCGGTGTAGATGCTTAAAATCCCTACGCAGCTGCTCCCTACGAGTTTGTGGGACAAAGTTCTAGAAAGAAAATGGGGAACTCATCAAATGAAAGTGGAACTTCGCCAACCATCCTGCTCAACTCATAGGCCTGCCACCATCGGCAGGCTGCCCCAATCAACTAGAAAGTGGTAAATGTTGCTCCCCCAGTCTCTAAAATACCTGATGTGTGAATAATCTGTTGAAACCCATCTAAGAAATCTTGAGCATTCTTTGACTCCTCCCAAACCTCTCTAATCTCTTTTGCTCCTCATCACTAATAGGTAGGCCAACCTTGAGCTGAGCAGCAACAACCATCTAGGCTTGTAGTACCCCCGTTGTCTGGAGACCCTAAGCTACATGCTCTAAAGTACGGGCAACAAGAGTCTGAGAACATCCTCTGGCATGAGAAATAGTTGGTACAACCGGAGTTGAAACTGCCTGAGCAAGGCTTGTGCATATAGTCAAAATCAAGGCCAAAGCGTCCTGAAGAAGTGGAATACCAACTTGTCACGACCCAAAATCAACAAGTCATGATGGCACCGAACGGAACCCTCTAGGTAAGCCAACAATCATATGATTGACAATGAAAAATTAGATAACATGGTCTAATAACTCAACAATGCAAGAATACCAAAAACTATATGAGAATAAAGTCAAAATGCTTGTACAAGGAAGCCCAAAATATGGTGTCAACAAGCACATGGGCATTACAGAATAACAATGGACGAAATAAATCCTCTACATACAAGTGTCTGAACATGAGTATTAGGAAAGATAAATATAACGGGAAAAGAATTTCAAGGACTGCAGACGGTATGGCAGCTACCTCCTAGTCACCCAAATAGCTGGCACAACTCAAGCCTGAAAATCACCTTGTCCAAATGTGCCAAGATCTTCACATGAAGTGCATTTTGTAGTATGAGTACAACCGATTCAATGTACTTAAAAAGTAACAAAACTAACATTAGGTTGAAAGCATTGGCGAGCTCCAAAAAGCAGTCAAATGCCAGTACCAATAACCGTACATGAATATAGTATCATTACTATGCACATGTGTCCATAAAAGGTATTTAACTCAGAAACATCAAGAATATCCTTAAAAGACTCAAACAGTTAACACATAGCGTATACGTGATGTCTAACATGATTCACAGTTCAAATAATTAACATGTTGCGGGAACGTTGGGGCAACATGATATTATAGCAAAACAAGCCAGGTATTAGTCTAAAGGCTCCCCAACCATGAACAAACCGGTGCAAACACATACGCCCATCACCAAACGCGTACATTACCCCAATAACATCCATATAATGTAATATTAGGTTTAAATACCCTCAAATCAAAGTGTAGAAGTCTCACTTACCTCAAAGTGTGAAACTCAATGCTCCAACAAACCATAAAGGTAAGTAAGAATTCAAAAATTCAACCATATCCTAACGCCTTAAAACTTGAAAAAATGCACAAAACCCGAACACACATTAAATAACGAGTCCAACCATACCAAAATTATTCAATTCAAACCACCAATCGACCCTCAAATCCCAAAATATTACTCTCCAATACCTTGTCAAAAATACCCCAAATTATACCTCAAAAAAATATAATCTTGGTGGTAAAATCAATGGATATTCAATATTAATGGACACAAATGGTCAAAAGTGACTTACCTCTCGAATTGTACTGAAATCCCTCTAAAAAATCGCCCCTAACCAAGCTCCACAAGTCCAAAAATGAGAAAAATTCCAAACCTTTGACATTAATGTTTTGTCCAGCCAAAACGCTTCTGCAGTCAAGACCTCCGCTTCTACGTTACTCCATCCGCATATGTGAACTAACTTAGAAGTCAACCCACCACATCTGTGGTCCCAAGCCCGCACATGTGGATGTGCTTCTGCGCACAACTAGTCACTTCTGCGAACTTTCCAATCCAGATTCGCCTCCGATTCTGCGGAGACAAATGCTCATATGTGGGCTCGCAAATGATATAATAATCTGGCAACTGTGGCCCATGCCCAGCTCACCCAAATCTACTGCCATCAGAAATAACTTAAGTTTAATTCTTACTCCGATTTTACTCCAAATCAAACCAGTGGCTCCCGTGACCCCATAAACATACCAACACTCCTAAAATATAATATGAACTTAATTTTAAGCCTAAAATCACATCAAAAAACATCAAAAACATGAGTCGTACCCAATTCAATCCTATTGAACAAATGGATGTCCACCTTCCAAAATCGACACTGAACCTATAAAACCAATTCCAATTAACCACAAATTTTCCACACTAGTCATAAATAGTACAAAAGACCTATTCCTACTCTTGGAACAAAAATCCGAGCCTGCTACCCATAAAGTCAACTATTGATCAAAATTTTCAACCTTCCAAACCTTCAATTTTCCAACTTTCGCCAATTCAAGCCAAAATGACCTACGGACCTCCAAACCAACATCCGGACATACGCCTAAGTTTAAACTCACCATATAAATCTGTCAGAACCATCAAACCTCTATTATAGAGTCATTTACACAAAAGTCAAACTTCGCTCAACTCTTTTAACTTAAGCGTTCAACCTTGGGACTAAGTATCCCAACTTACTCTGAAACCTCGTCGTTACCAATTCAACAGCCCCGAAAAGTCACATAATCATAACTTAACATAGAAGAACCGATAAATAGGGAAATGTGGTTACAATATACAAAATGATCGGTCGGGTCGTTACATTAAATTAAAACAACAATAACATACAAAAATAATAATAGTCATCTCAAGATTAAGAGTATAAGTACATTGTAGGGACTAGACAATTAGTTTATTAAGTCAGTTAAAATACTTATCTCTACTTAATCCGCTTAATACATACAAGATGTACTATCACCGGAAATCAAAATTAAAATATTCACATAATCGAGATAAATTATATTTAATCTTGTGCTACAACCATTCCGATGATTTATCCAATTCCATCAATAGATTGTGAATATAAACTTGATGACTAATAAGAACTGATATTTTAATTTTTAATGTATAAGTTTGTCACGACTTAAACTTCCACCTGAGCTGTGACGACGCTTAATACTACTTGCTAGGCAAACTGTCGATCTATAAGAAGAAACAAACATAAATGGCAGTAACAAATTGTCTTAACATTAGAAATAATGTTAATCAATTGAGCAAATAGTCACAATACAAATAAGCCATACCACGACCTGGTATCACTGGGTGCATAACATCTAAAGAATAAGTAAATAGAAGGTTTAGATAAAGTTGAATATTATCTAAAAGACTAGAGAGTGTTAACAAAAAATAAAGAAGGGACTTCAAGTCCTGCGAACAGAACATCAATGCTACCTCGAGAATTTCCACTAATCTGAATCCGGCTCACGGGCATCAACCTCTATTAGCAACACTTGTATTTGCACACGAAGTAGAGATTGTAGTATAAGTACTACCTGCCTCATGTTCTCAATAAATTACAAGCCTACCCTCGGATGAAAGTAGTGACGAGCCAGGAAAGGTCCGATGTTTATTTTCCATAGCTACCAATAATAATAACCGCAGAATAATAGCATATAAAAGAGAACATATCAAATGATAACAAACTCAACTCAACACAATACAATGAAACATAGACATGTTTTTCTAATATAACAATCAAGGAACCAACTTCTATAGAATTCACGTAAGCAAATATTCAACATACTAAAATTGTGATATCAAGCTCAAATCGTCAAGTATAGTTACCAAATACTGCTCCACGCCTCTAAGTCAAACATATATTTCAGATCAACAATTTTACAATCAAATCTTCAAGTATAAAAAACTCTTACTACATTCATAATGTCGGGCACAATGACCCTAAAACATACGCTAAGCACGATTATGGTGATTGGCTCAAAGCTCATGGACCCTCACACACACATACACACATGCTCAGTAGTGTACGGGTTCCTGAAATAAGTCCCTCATTTAAGAACATAATGAACCTATGCCTTCACTAACAGTAAGTACCAAAATCTGGAAGGGCGGATCCTTGCCCAAGCGCTCATCTCATCTAAGTCAACAATCATTATCATACAGCCCAACACGGGGCTTTATGCATGCGGCTCCCCCTAAACAGTACCAGTTTAGCCCAACGTGGGGCCTGATGTATGCGTAACCTCAATATAAATACCAACATGTCTATATCTCCCAAGATCACCCATCAATCCACTTAAGTCTCTATATGCTCACAGAAACAAAATCTAATATACCATATAAAATATAATAACATACCATAAATTCTGCTCAAACTCGTGTCACGTATAAGGACACAAATAACATGTAAATATAACATATCAAAAAGAACACAGAGATAGAGATATCACATTGGGATATAATTATCATGACTGAACAGCATGACTACAACTAAGGCAAATAGCTCAACCTAGCAAAATATGCCTATCATGTCTCAAACAATTAAGAAGATAACCTAGAAATGATTTATAACATGAATAATAACTCATGTAGACATACAAATATAGAAATTATGGTATCAAATAAGCATAATAGTAAAACAAGGCATGTAATAGCCAATGAGCTACCCAAATCATGAATAATCACATTGCACGCATGTTACACCCAGTGCACCCTAAGGTGACATATAATGAATATGAGACTTGTTAATCATGATTTATATGGGTTTAAAGTCATAATATTACTACATATGGTGTTTGGATATAAAATATAGAAGTTTCGGAAAAGTTGGATTTAAGTTGCAAAAAACCGACCAAGTATTTGCCTTGTAATGAAGCTTTTTGAGCAAAACAATTCGTGTGCTATACGAGGTCTTTTTGGGAAATGTTATATACCAAATTGAGGTTCTTTTAATTTAGTTTTTAACACTCTTAACCGTTCATTCATACGATATCCATATAATAAGATATAACCGTCTGAAGATGGACAATGATAGGGTGCCAAACTAGCACCTCTTTGACTTTTTAGATGTTGATATATATATCTCTTCATATTTTACATATAACATTAACAGAGAACACCAATAAACCTATCAATAATATTTCTACAAGATTTTTAAAAAACATTAACATCCCGGGTATGAAATCAAGAAGCAATAACATTAAAACGATCCATACGACATAACTTTCAATATACCACCTCTTTTTTTCTTTGTAGTTTGAGTTTTGGAAGCTACAACTTAGTTAAGAAAATGCATACTTTCATAATTTAAGATTTTAAATATAAGGGAAGGTAGATAAATTTAGTTTCTAATAGTTAGAACTCACAGGATGGTGATCGGAAGCCGTGAGTTTGATTTATTCCACATTTGGTGGACTGTTTTGTAGTCCACCCATGTTCTCCTCTTTTGATGCTTATTTATATAGTTTTGAAGGATGAAGAGCATGGAGAAATGCCACATGTAATAGGGTAGTGGGATGGTCTCTCTGTATCACCCCAAAATTTTTGAAGTACTTAAGCGCTATTAAGAAAGTTAATGTGTGCTAATTATATCATTTTGTGTGCAGATGAGGAGAATTAATATTACGTGATAGACTAAAATTCCAAATGAGAATGCACAAGAACAAATTTTGGACAAGAATATATATATATGTGTGTGTGTGTGTGTGTGTGTGTGATGAGCAACCTATCAAATTAAAGATCTTCGAGTCTAGTTTCCGACGCTTAAAAGCGTTCGTCATTTGACAGTCCTACAAGAAGTTATGACCAAATTACTGAAAGCTGGCAGAATTTTACACTGTCGTGGCGCCCCATGCGGTGCGACCGTGAAAATTTCCATAGCACTTCCAAATTTCATTTCTAGACACATTTTTCACTACCGCGCCGACCCACGCGGCGGTCCATGGGCCGCGACTTTGAAAATTCTGGTTTATTTTTTAAACAACCCTATTTGAATAAGTAGCCTTTGGTTCTTTATTTGGTATAATTTTCTGGTGAGTTTTGAGAGAGAAGGAGAAAACCTAACACCTCAATCATCCAATATTGCACCAATCTTCAAGAATCAAGGAAGCCAATCACTAGATCATTATCTTTCCGGGTAAGTCCTACTTCTAAGCTTTCATACAAGATGTTATGCGTTCAAATATATTGTGGTGTTGGAAATAGGCCATGCATGTGACTCAAATTTGTAGTATTTGGAGTAATGAACCATTTTGGGTAGTTTCTTGTTTAAATTGATTGAGGGATGAAAGGACCTCCATTGAAGAGCCTTGTAGTCTAATTTTCATGTTAGGTGTTTGACAAAATTCATAAGAGAGTTACGTCATTCGAGTCCTAATTATTAACCGATTTTCACTATCTTCCTATAGATTTTTATTGCTAGAATTGTTAGAGCGTTGTAGTAACTTAAGGAAAGCTCGAACAAGATATGTTGGCTAAAATTTCTCTCTTAGAATTGAATCCCACGGTGTTCATGAATTTTATGTAAGTCCCGAGTTATTCATCATAAAATAGGCTATTCCTAATATGCTAGTGTTGAAAGGCATATGTTTAATATGTATTCAAAGTAAGCAAAGTGTCGAGAATTATGCATTCAAAACGTGTTTCGAATGTTCCTATCGTATTATGTTATGTTTTGGAAATGTGTTCAAGAATGATATGTGTATTAAAACGCTATGTCTTTGAGTCATGTTTCAAAGTACCTAAAGTCTTGATTGGTAAGGTCTTAGTGTTGATAAATTATAAATACGATTTGAAGTGAAATAAGTGAATTGGGGATATAAAGTGTGGCCAAGGTGCCAAGAAAGAAAGTATACTTATGGGCAACGGTGCCGATGAAAAGAAATGATTGATCTGAGAACTGTTACAAAATGAGCCATGATTCAAGTGTTATAAATGACTTCAAAAATAGATTTACCTAAAATCTTATATAATCAAGTCATGCTCAAAAATGTTGTTGTTTTAACTAATGATATGTCTTGTAAGTATTCCCAACGTGTTTTGAGCTCTTACATATTCATGCATTGAAATTGTGTATTTTCCTCTGTGGGAAAAATTATTTCAACAATAAATGGTGTGTTACTTGTTTATGATTTTAACTTGTGCTTCGATTACCAATCATTTTACTCCATTTATTGGAAAGAAATCTACTGTGTTTAAAGTCAGCATTTCTAATGAACTTAAAGTTGTGATTTTCGGAATATTTTTATATTTATATTTATGATGATGACCCATAAAAGAAAAGAAATGAAAGTGTGGAATATGAAATACGACCATTGTGCCATGAATAAAGAATCTTGTGAATGGCCAAAAGAGCCAAGGAAATATTGTGGTTGTGAGTGGTTGAAATTACCAAGGAAGATTTATGCAATGTGAAAGATGTTGAGGTGACTACATTTGTATTTATGTTATCTTTGTGTTTTAATCAATATAAATTTTTTTTGGAGCATTGATAGTCACCGGGGAAGGGTAGGTTGAAACAACCTCATCCCGAAACTACACGTGTTGATATAGGAGTGAATTGTGAATATTCCCCTCATTTGGGATGAGACTGCTCTAATAAAATTATTCCCCTCAATTGGGATGAGATTATTGGTAAAAAAGGATGTTGTCGAACCACATGGCATTGTTGTGAGATGATCTAGCTAATCGGACCATGATCGGACACCATGTTGCACACATGGTGGTGATTGTGTTGGAAATTGTGATATAAATATGTGATATAAATTGTGATTATGGTTGATGTCTTCAAATAAGGAGGCCTAGCCGATTGGGTCATGATCGGACTCCGTGCTAGATTAACGGTGGTATATTTGCACAGAGATTGTGATTGTGGTTAATGACTCGGATGAGATGGCCTAGCCGATCAGGTCGTGGTCGGACTCCGTGCCAAGAGTATGGTGGTATTATGAATAGCGGCATTGTGAATAATGGCATTGTGAACAGTGATATTGTGGACAGTAGCAACGTGAGTTGTGGTATTATCGGTCCTAAATATTTCCCAACCAAAATGTGTATTATTTTTGTATTTTGAAAATTGTATGTTTCCATTTGGCATTTGGATATTATTGATTGTGACTTGTTGTTTCTATGGTTTTCCTTTTCTTAGATGGTCATTCTATTTTGAAAGATGACTTTTAGCTTTACATACTAGTGTTATTCGACAGTACTAACGTCCCTTTTGCCGGGTGCGCTGCATCTTTAATGGATGCAGGTGGTTCTACAGCAGGCTGCATTGACCAGTGATAGTGGTAAACTCTTTCCAGCTGACATGGTGAGCCCCACTTTATTTTGGGGTCATGTATTGTTTATTTCACATGTACTGTGATTTGAGGTATAGCCGGAGCCTTATTGTCGGTATTTCCATATTACTCTTTAGTTGTACTCAGAGGCTCCGTTGACAGGTCGTAGGTGGTATTTGATGTTGGTGATTTAATTAGAATAGCTGGTATTTGACAATCATGTTTTCAATAAATCTATAAACTCGTACTATTTTGGGAATTATGAATGAAGCTGCTAATGGGAATAGAAATTGGGGTTGTTAATGACATCCCCTCGATGTTTAAATAAATGAGATATATTTTCTATTTATTCATTGATGAGTTTGGGTAGAATTAAAAATCTAACAGGCTTGCTCAACCGGGTTCACTCGGTTGAGCACTGGTCGCGCTCTCTGAGTTTTGGGCGTGAACGCTCGTTGTTGCAATTTCAGGCTAATCGATAACTTGTCGATTTGGTGTGTTATGGTATATTTGGGCTTTTTGTTGTATTAAATGCCCCAAATTGTAGTTAAGTTTTTTTTTTGAGTTAATGATTGTATTATGTTTTCGTATTGCCTATAGTAGGCTTGAGGAAGTAGTAAAATCAGGGGAAATGCTGCCGGTGTTTTTGTTTGTTACAAATTAGGTTACGTTCATTAAATAATGAGAGTCATTCGTAACTTGACAATAGCTTCACTGTCATTTTTGTAGATTAAGGTGCAGTGAGCTGAGTTGGCTTTGTTATTGGACAGACTTCTATAAGGTATGTTAAGGCTATCCCTTCTTTTATCCTGGCTTGATCTCTATGATACAACGAAACGAGCAAACACACAACTTTCACAAATGACTCAATTCTTAAAAGAACTAAGGTTGCCTTTGTTCTCGATTCCCCATATGTCCTATTATTATGTTGTACATTCACGAGTCTTAGAAAATATATAAGTTGATAAAGTTTATTTAGTGATATTAATCGAAGGCATATTGATCTTATTACATTCTAAGAGATCTTATTGACTTACTTCTTATGCATTGCATTCATTTATACATGTACATTGACCCGTGACCAGATGGCGTTATATACGCATATATTATATGTATATGGGGTATTGGTAAATGTTACATCGTTATATACAAACCACCACCTGATCAGTTGGTATACGTTGATGATTTTGTCCATTGAGGCCTAGGTGATATGATGGGATTCCCTCAGAGACTTGATGATGTTATGTATGCATATAACTATGCATGATATGACATATATACATACTTATGACATTATAAATATTCCATGATTTACAAAGCTATTCAAAACTAAAGGTTGAGTCCTTTACTCTATGTTTATTTCATGTCTTTTATATACTTATTTCTATGCCTTACATACTCGGTATATTATTCTTACTGACACCCCTATTGCTTAGGGGCCTGTGTTTCATGTCCATAGGTGCAGGTAGACAGCTGATGGTCCCCTTTCTTAGGATCCTTGCTCAGCGAGAGTTGGTGTGCTCCATTTAATTCGGAGATGCTATTAGGTTTTGGTACGATATTTTTATGTATACATGTATATGGGTATGATGGGGCCCAATCCCTTCCTATATAAACATGTACATTCTATTAGAGGTATGTAGACAGTCATGTATAGTTGGATAGTACGTGGCCTTGTCGGCTTCTATTTTGACATATAGTTGTCCATATCAGCCTTGTCAGGTCGCCCTACAGTATCCCGCACATATATATGTATATATGTATTTTAGGTGTGTTTCCTCACATATGTTATTCACATGGTTCAACAGTTTATTACAGATGTTATACATGACATACCCATATTTTATGCTTATATATAAGACGTATGATTAAGGGTATTCGAAAGGTAGAACTCAAGCGCTCGTCATGGCTCATCGTTTTGGGTCGTGACAATGCATAAATGCTCGTCATCTTGCATATATGTCCCCACCATCACGTAACAACTGACATAGCCAACATGAAATTACCCTCAAATCCAAGTTTAGAGAAGTTACTTACCTCATCTAGACTAGCCTTCAACCTCGAATAGCATAAAAACCTCGATCTAGCTCTCCAACCACACAAATCCAAGCAAAACATCATCCAAGGAAATTAACAATACAATAGGTAGAGATCCCAAACCATAAAGCTTCGATATTTGATGAAATTCCCAAATGTCAACAAAAGTCAACCCGGACCCGCGTGCAAGAAATATGAAGCCAATACCAAAATCTGATAACTCACAACCTACCGTATCCAAGTATATAAATAATTTCCAAATTTGGGTCAAAATTGATAGTCAATACCTTAAAATAGAGTCCCTTAAAGTGTAGACAAAAACCCCAAATTTCCTTTCAAAATCCCAACTTTTAGGTCTAGAAACCCATGGGTAATCAAGATATAAACACAAATCAAAGTTAAAATTGCGTTCCTCGAATGCAATGGTGAAACATCTCTTCAAAACTTCCTGTTCTAGGAGTATAGGCTAAAAATATGAAATAATAGACAAAGTTCTTATATAGCAACTTAAATAATCTACTCCAGGTAAACCCTTCATCATCGCTGTCCAAAGCGATCTCGAAGCACATATATGTCACTTGCCAACAAAGCCTCCGGGATCACAACAAACCATGTCGCGAACGCGAATCATTCCATCTCTGTCTCAATCGTGAACGTATCACACAATCCGCGAACGCAAATAACAACTCCAGCCAGCCTCATCTCCTACGTGAATGCAGCCCCGCGCATGAGAACTCGTAGACCAACTCCTCTACCTTACATGGTCATGTCATCAGACTCATGAACTTGAAAACTAAAAACTCAGCTGCCTCAAAATCTACTCAGCGATCGCGTGGAACACATCGCAATCGCGATGCATGCCTGCACATTAGAAACAAACAACCTCAAAGTGTCTTAAAATTATCCGAAGCCACCCTAAAACTCACCCCAACCCCTCGAAACCCCATCCAAAGAAGGCAATAAATCCATATACATAATCTAAACTTATCGGAAGGTTCAAAACCCCAAAATTAACATCAACGCAAATAATTGCCGACCAAGATCATTCTCTTAAGCTCATAAACTTCAAACTTCGAACCAAGTGTCCAATTCAACTCTAACCAATCTGGAATGAAGTCAAACTTTGCAGACCAGTCCTAAATGACAAAATGGACCTATTCCAATTTTCGGAACAAGAACCCAATCTCGATAGCCCCAAAGCCAATTCATGGACAAACTTGTGAACTCTCCAATTCCTCAAACTGCCAATTCAACAAAATAAAGCCAAAACCTTCTAGGAACATCCAAATTAAAATCCGAATATATGAAAGAGTCCAAAATCACCATACTAACCCATTGAAACAATCAAATTTTGATTCCGAGGTTGTTTACTCAAAAGTTAAATCTTGGTCAACTGTTTCAGCTTAAAGCTTCTGAATTGGGAATTACTCATCCAAATCAACTCTGAATCTCTCAAAAATCAAAACCAATCATACATGCAAGTTATAATGCATAATGAGAAGGTACTCAAGGTCTCAAACCACCGAACAAAGTGATAAATCTCAAAACACCCGGTCTAATCAGTACACTCTCCCCCACGTAAACGTACTTTTGTCCTCGAACGTTCCAAGAGTTCTTCCAAAGTTGTGATAATCACTATATAACTCATCATACACATGCCCATGGGTGATCTGACGTCACCGCAACCTACATACGGCCATTACACCCTCTGCACTAGAATGTTTCCTTCAACCTTAGCATAAGAATCCGTAGGATACATTGTATCAACCATAACAAGTCGTATCCAAGCATACATATACTTCTAATATTTAACCACATGACATACCACAACATTCACATCCCACATCAATATCCTCCAACCAAAATAGATGCTTATAATCAAACTCGGTACCAGTATAATACCTCATGAAAAATAAAACCTTGTTCTAAACCTCGCAACACATCCAAAGATGCATGTGTAGAAAATCATAACTAACTATCGAATCAATAAGTCGTGGGGTTCTCTCACCCGAGGATAACCACTGCTAAATTCTGAACTGTTTAATGACATTTCCAAGAATACCTTATATAAATTCGATAGCATTGATTCCAGGTCAAAAAACACGTATAATCCGTTATAAATTGCTCGACCAATAAGCCACATCTAATACTATCAATAACCTCATATGATGCGATTCGTTCACCCACAAACTACCGCTCAAATATGATTACTAGAAAGATAGTCAAAAGGGAACTATCCACAAGTTAAATAGATAAAACCATGATGTTATGAATCAATCTCATAAGGGAGAAACAAAACATACGAAATGAACATGAGGAGACACACCCAATCAAAATCTCGTTGCAGCGTGCAACCCGATCCACAAATAATACCATTGCGGCATGAAACTGTTCAACATATATCAATCCACATGTAAATACCCATCGATCCAAAATGATCATAGTCACTAAACACATGCGTAGTCACAAAAAGCACGTATAGTTCATAAATATAACCATGGGGATACATATAGCATATTTCGCTACAAATGTCCAAGCACTACTTAAGCGTAACAAGCAAGTCAACATCTCAAGAGCCAACTCGCTCATATATCGCCACAAGGCCTAATCAAAACCACAACATGCACCTGAATAACCGAGTCGTCTCAAACCGATCGTAGCATGAGGAAGTAACAAATGGAAAAGATCAAGGCAGGAATAACATCCATTTCGCCCGAAGACAAACTCATAACAAATTTGGCGCTAACCAAACAAATCAAGTACAATAAAGAATACACATTCTTATTAGGCCTACCAATGGGCGTCCAAACCGATTGGGGCCATCTTGCCATAAGTCAATGGCCATCCAAAAACTCACGGTGGATCTAACCTTGACATATACAACCAACTTCCAAAACCTAAACACACTTCCACAACCCACAACTAGGGTGATAGTCCGTCCTCATAAACAAAATCCCCATACCACGGGAGTATCAAAGTATTCATACCAGGTCTCCAACTCTCCTACTTACACTACTAACATGATCCGCAAACACAATCCCGATAGGAAATAATCCTATAACCTTCTACATCAGGTGAAAACTCTGAACCTTAATAACTACCAGCCACACTATTTTTGCAATACAAGACAAGCATCCGCATACCGATACACAATACATCTATAATAACATGGACCCTTCTCAGGCGATACGAAGCAGCTCTAGAACACTTTTAAACATCTGAAATCTCTTATGTTGACTAGAAATCATGACCTCCTTATCAGGACTTAATCGCAACTTTGCTTCTTCATTCCTAATTCTATATAGCTCGCCGCATCTATCACACTAAAATGCTGGAGGATCCCGTTATCAATTCTGAATCTCGAATAGGACACACACTCTATCAACTAGAAACCCTCGACTAAGCTTAATTTAGGAGAAAAGGAAAACATATAGAAAACTTCTATGCCTGAAGTAGAGATCAATCGAATGTCATGATCACAAACATTGTAAACTCTTCAGAGCCCATATGCACATAACAAACCAGTCGAACTGAACTCCTATAGATCACCCAAGTCACACAGACTGCCAAATTCAACGGTATTTCTACAAATACATATAACGCCTCACATTACTCAAATGAACTGATCGTTTCCATTATCATGCTAAAACAAACCACTGCGAAATAATCTCAAGTTCTTTAGATTACCCATGACACATTTTCATAGCAGCACAACTCCGCTGCAGTTCACTATGGACCTTAATTGAAACTCATCACAAGCGACCGTTATATTAAAATTGTTGTCCTAAGGCTTATGAGCCACTTATTACCTTTGAAACGAATACTGAAGAAATATGAGATATTACATTCTTTGGAGCATTGGCTCAAATTGTGAAACGAATAATGAAGAAATATGAGATATTACATTCTTTGGAGCATTGGCTCAAATTGTGAAACGCATAAATTATGAAATTAAAGTGAAAGAAAGAGAAAGAACTATTGAAATATACCCTTGCCGGGTCATCATTGTATAGTTCCCTTGCTAGGATTTAATTGTTTGATTGATATTTCCTTGCCGGGACATAATTATTTAATTGATGTACCCTTGCCGGGATTTAATTGCTTAATTTATGTTCCCTTGCCAGGATTTATATTTTTATTCTGTTTACTCCCTTGACCTTGTTTGTGATTGCGATTTGGGTGAGGAAGAGTGTTAAAGCACGAAGGGTGATGTCGTGCCATATTTTATATAGATTATTCATGAGGGGACATTCTGTGTCATGTTTTATATTGATTATGCACGAGGGGACATTTCGTGCCATGCTTTATTGTTATTATGTACGAGGGGACATTTTGTGCCATGTTTTATATTGATTATGCACGAGGAAACATTCCGTGCCATGATTTATTATTATTATGCACGAGGGGACATTCCGTGCATTGTTTTATATTGATTATGCACGAGGGGAAATTCCATGCCATGTTTTATATTGATTATGCACTAGGGGACATTTAGTGCCATGTTTTATATTGAGTATGCACGAGGGGAATATCCGTGCATGTTTTATATTGATTATGCACGAGGGGACATTCCTGTCATGTTTTATATTATTATTATGTACGAGGGGACATACCGTGCCGCATCCTTCACTGTTTAATATGTGTTGTCAATTCCCGTTATTATTTTTAGATATTTCAGACTGTTGTTTTCGTTTCTGTCATTTCAGTATTTGCTATCTCTTACACCCAACATGTTATCCCCGTAATTGTATTTTTGTTTAGATTCTACTATACTATTGAACTACACAGGTACATTTGTTGTCGTGTCTTAGCCTCGTCACTACTTCGCAGACGTTAGGCTCGACACTTAATCAGTGCATGTGGTCGGTTGTACTGATGCTACACCTGCACTTCTTTATGTCATGCCGATTACGCAGCAAGACCCGGAGGACATCATTAATGTGAGTGTCTTCCCGCTTATCCTAGAGGCTTCAAGGTATACCCGCTAGCGTTCGTGGGCCTTGGCGTCTCTTCCATCCCTTTGTCTTCACTTCTGTCTTGTTTTCCACTAGTTCAGAGACAGTCGTGCATTTCCTTTCAGACTTTGTATTTAGCACTCTGATAGACAGTTCGTGAGTTTGTGACTCCAGGTTTTGGGAAAATTTACGCGATGTTGTATTATGCTGTCCTTATTTATCTTGAAACCATTTCTTTTCCGCTGTTGAATTGTGAACCGTTTAGTTTATCCTATTATATTGATGTTACTATGCTAGTTTATTTATACACGTTGGCTTGTCTAGCGGTTCAATGTTAGACACCATCACGGCCCGATGGTGGGATTTCGGGGCGTGACATGTTGGTATCAGAGCACTAGGTTACTTAGGTCTTGCAACTCACGGACAGCTTGGTAGATTCTCAGGGATCGGTACTGAGACGTCTGTATTTATCCCCCAGAGGCTGCGAAATTAGGATGACTCCATCTTTCTTTTCTTCTCTGTCGTACGCTATGAATTCTGAGTACTGATCGAGTTTGTATTCTATTCTCTCGCAGATGGCGAGGACACGTGCTTCCCATGGTTCCGCCCAGGAGCCTGACACTCCTGCTACAGCTCCTACTCGGGGTCGAGGTCGAGGATGAGGCCTAGAGCAGCAGCCCTAGTGGAGGACCCTCAAGTTGAGTCTGACGAGGAGGTCCTAGTTCCGGCAGTCCCAGTTGGACCAACTCAGGTCCCAGAGGGGTTCATAGCTACCCCGGTGCTTCAGGGCGCCCATGTCCGTCTAGTCGGACTCATGGAGAGTGTAGCACAAGCGGGTCTTCTTCCTACAGCACCAGCCGTCTCTCAAGCTGAGGGAGGTGCCCAGACTCCTGCCGCCCGCATGCCAGAGCAACTAGCTCCACAGTTTAAGACTCCGGCACCTCAGCCAGCCGGAATAGCTCAGCCGGGTATTGCAGCACCGGTAGCAAAGGGAGCAGCTATGTCAGCAAATGCTTTGTGGAGACTGGACAGGTTCACTAAGTTATTCGTTGCTACTTTTACTGGTTCACCATCAAAGGACCCCCAGGATTATTTGGACAGCTGCCATGAGGTTCTTCGGAACATGGGCATAGTGGAGTCCAACGGAGTTGACTTCGCTACTTTTCGGTTATCTGGCGCAGCCAAGAGTTGGTGGAGAGACTATTGCTTAGCCAGACCAGCTGGATCGACACCTTTGACTTGGACTCAGTTCTTAGAGGCATTTTTGGGGAAGTTCCTTCCTTTTACTCAGAGAGAGGAACTTCAGAGGCAGTTTGAGCGTCTCCAGCAGGGATCCATGTTCGTCACTCAGTACGAGACCAGGTTCATCACTCTAGCCCAACATGATCTTATGATACTTCCCACTGATCGGGAGAGGGTTCGGAGATTTATTGAGAGATTGACCCGGCCTATTAGACTTCAGATGGATTGAGAGTCAGGTACAGATATATCGTTCCAGTATGCGGCCAATGTGGACAGGAGGATTGAGATGATTTTGTCACAGGATGGTAGTCAGGGGGCTGACAAGAGGCCCTATCATTTCGATCGTTTCAGTGGAGCCTCATCTGGGGGTAGGGATTCTTCAGGTAGAGGTCATCCTCCCAGACCTTTTTAGTCAGCTCTCCAGGTTTCCCATGGTACTTTAAGTGGTCGTGTTTATCAGACGTATTATTCCGATCAGCAACCTTACAATGCACCACCAGCACCTATCGGTGCATCACCGCTTCAGAGTTTTCGAGGTAGTCATTCTGGTCGACAGGGCCAGTTCCAGAGTCAGCAGTCACATCAGCAGAAGCCTTGTTATACTTGTGGTGGTTTGGGGCACATTTCTATATTTTGCCCTCGAGGTTCTGGTGGGTCCCAGCATCAGGGTTCTAATGCCATGGTACGTGCACCAGGTGTTCCACAGCCTGCCCAGCCAACTAGAGGTGGGAGTAGAGGTGCTAGAGGTGGAGGTAGAGGTCGTAAAGGTGGAGCTCAGACCGCTAGAGGTGGAGGCCAGCCAGCAGCTGGTCGTCCCATAGATGTGGTTTAGGGTAGTGGGGCCCAGCCCCGATATTATGATCTTCCAGTCAGGCCAGAGGCTGAGTCTTTCAGATGTAGTCATTACAGGTACTATTCGGGTTTGGGACAGAGATGCTTCAGTGTTATTTGATCTAGAGTCAACGTATGCGTATGTGTCTTCTTATTCTGCACCATACCTGGTCATGCCTAGTGATCCACTGAGTGTTCCTGTTTATGTATCTACACCAGTGGGTGATTCTATCGTGGTTGATCGAGTCCATCGTTCTTGTGTTGTGGTGATTGGGGGTATTAAGACCCGTGTTGATTTGTTGCTTTTAGCTATGGTCGACTTTGATGTTATATTGGGGATGGACTGGTTATCCCCATATCATGCTATCTTGGATTGTCATGCCAAGACGGTGACCTTAGCCTTACTAGATTTGCCCCGTTTGGAGTGGAAGGGAACTTCTGGTCGTTCTACATGCAATGTTATTTCATACGTGAAGGCTCGACGTATGGTCGAGAAGGGGTGTTTGGCTTATTTGGCTTATGTGTGCGATTCCAGTGTTGAGGTTCCCTCTATTGATTCGGTACCCGTGGTTCGTGAGTTTCCTGAGGTCGTCCCTTCAGACTTGCCAGGGATACCACCCGACAGGGACATTGATTTCTGTATTGATCTGGCTTAGGGCACCCAACCCATTTCTATTTCGCTGTATCTCATGGCCCCGCTAGAGTTGAGAGAGTTGAAGGAACAATTGCAGGATTTGCTTCGGAAGGGTTTCATTAGGCCTAGCATTTCTCCTTGGGGTGCTCCAGTGTTGTTTGTGAAGAAAAAGGATGGTTCGATGAGGATGTGCATTGATTACCGGCAATTGAACAAGGTTACAATCAAGAATAAGTATCTACTGTCAAGTATTGATGATTTGTTTGATCAGCTTCAGGGTGCCAAGGTATTTTCAAAGATAGACTTGAGATCTTGCTACCATCAGTTGAGGATTAGGGCATCCGACGTCCCTAAGATAGCTTTCCGCACTCGGTACGGGCATTACGAGTTTTTAGTCATGTCGTTTGGGTTGACAAATTCTCCAGCAGCTTTTATGGATTTGAGGAACCGAGTGTTCATGCCTTATTTGGACTCGTTCGTGATAGTCTTCATTGATGATATATTGATATACTCCCACAGTCAGGAGGAGCACGAACAGCATCTCAGAATGGATATTCAAATTATGAAGGATAGCCAGCTATATGCAAAGTGTTTGAAGTGTGAATTTTTGTTGAGTTCATCTGCATTCCTGGATCATGTCGTATCAGCAGAGGGCATTTAGGTTGACTCCACGAAGATTGAGTCAGTCAAGAACTGTCCTAGACCAGCATCAGCTATAGAGGTTCGGAGTTTCTTGGGATAGACAGGCTATTATCGTCGGTTCGTGGAGGGGTTCCCATCTATTGCAGCCCCGATGACCAGGTTGACGCAGAAGGGTGCCCAGTTCAGATGGTCGGACGAGTGTGAGGCGAGCTTCAGAGGCTCAAGACAGCTCTGACTATGGCACCTGTATTGGTTTTGCCCACAGGTTCAAGACCGTATACAATCTATTGCAATGCTTCCCGTATTGGGCTTGGTGCAGTATTGATGCAGTATGGCAAGGTCATTGCTTATGCTTCGAGGCAGTTAAAGATTCATGAGAAGAACTATCCAGTGCATGATTTTGAGTTGGCAACAATTTTCCACACATTGAAGATTTGGAGGTACTATCTGTATGGCGTGGTGTGTGAGGTGTTCACAAATCATAAGTCTTCAGTACTTGTTCAATCAAAAGGAGTTGAATCTGAGGCAGAGGAGCTGGTTGGAGTTGTTGAAAGATTTTGAAATTACCATCTTATATCACCCAGGGAAGGCCAATGTGGTGGCTGATGCTTTGAGTAGGAAGTCAGCTAGCATGGGCAGTCTTGCTTTTATTCCGGTCAGTCAGAGGCCGCTTGCTTTGGATGTTCAAGATTTGGAAAATTGATTTGTGAGGTTGGATATTTTTTAGCCTAGTTGAGTGTTGTCTTGTACAGTCGCTCGTTCTTCATTATTGGAGCGTATCCGTGATCGGCAATTTGAAGATCCCCATTTGTGTGTCCTTAGAGACAGGGTGCAACGCGGGGGCACCAAGCAGGTGACCTTAGATGATGATGGTGTTTTGAGATTGCATGGGCAAGTTTGTGTGCCCAATGTTTATGGCATTGGAGAGTTGATTTTAAATGAGGCCCATAGTTCCCGGTACTCTATTCATCCGGGCTCCGCGAAGATGTATCAAGATTTGAGGCAAGATTATCTGTGGCGAAGAATGAAGAAGGATATTGTGGCATATGTGGCACGGTGTTTGAATTGTCAACAGGTTAAGTATGAGCATCAGAGGCCTGGTGGTTTATTTTTGAGGATTGAGCTTCCTGAGTGGTAGTGGGAGAGGATCAATATGGACTTCGTTACCGGACTCCCGTTGACCCGGAAGAAGTTCGATGCAATTTGGGTCATTATTGATAGGCTGACCAAGACAGCGCATTTCATTCCTGTGGCAGTCTCCTATTCATCCGAGAGGTTAGCTGAGATCTATATCTGGGAGATTGTTCGCCTTCATCGTGTGCCGGTATCTATCATTTCGGACCGGGGCGCCAGTTTACCTCGCGTTTGTGGAGAGCAGTTCAGCGAGAGTTAGGCACCCAGGTGGAGTTGAGCACAACATTTCATCTTCAGACCGATGGACAATCCGGACGGACTATTCAGATATTGGAGGTATGCTACGAGCTTGTGTTATTGACTTTGGAGGATCATGGGATTAGTTCTTGCCTTTAGCAGAGTTTTCCTACAACAACAGCTACCAATCGAGTATCCAGATGGCTCCTTATGAGGCTTTATATGGTAGGCGGTGTCGATCTCCGGTTGGAGTGTTTGAGGGGGGAGAGGCTCGGTTGTTGGGTACAGATTTGGTTCAGGAGGCCTTGGACAATGTTAGGATCATTCAGGATAGGCTTCGTACAGCTCAGTCCAGGCAAAAGAGTCATGTAGATCGCAAGGTTCGAGATGTGGCTTTCATGGTTGGTGAGCGAGTATTGCTCCGAGTGTCGCCTATGAAGGGCGTGATGAAATTTGAGAAGAAGGGCAAGCTTAGCCCTAGATTCATTTGTCCGTTTGATATTCTTGATCGAGTGGGAGAGGTGGCTTATAGACTTGCATTTCCACCTAGCTTATCAGTTGTACACCTAGTTTTTCATGTGTCCATGCTTCGGAGGTATCACGGCGATCCAGCCCACGTGTTAGGTTTCAACACTGTCCAGTTGGACAAGGACTTATCTTATGAGAAGGAGCCGGTAGCTATTCTAGACCGGCAGGTTCGTCAGTTAAGATCCAAGAATTTCCCTTCCGTTCGTGTTCACTGGAGATGTTAGCCTCCTGAGGCATCGACTTGGGAGTCCGAGTCCGATATGCGGAGCCGGTACCCTCATTTATTTCCCGACTCAGGTACTTCCTTCTTCTGTCCATTCGAGGACGAACGGTTGTTTTAGATGTTAAAATGTAAAATTTGAGGTTATAAGAAATTTGATAGAATTCATGGATTTTGAGGCTTACTTCGATGTATATGATGTTGTTTTGGTGATTTGATCACACGGACAAGTTCGTAGGATGTTATGTGAGTTATATGTTAAATTTGGTACCAGTCCGAGTTGTGTAGGTCAGTTCGGCACATTGTTAGCGAAGTATAGAAGATTTAAATTACTACGTTTTGTTCTTGAGGTTTGGGCGTGTGATTTCCTCTTTTATCATTGTTTTGAGTGTTCCGAAGGCTCTAGCGAGTCCGTATATTGTTTGGCACTCGTTGGTATATTTGGACTAGGGCTCGGGTGGGCCCAGGTGCCTTCTGGTACCTAACGGGGCTAAAAACCAGCAAACAAGGCTGATGGTGCACCTGCTCTGGTGTGACTGTAGGTGCGGTTGCCCAGCATCGCAGGTGCAAGACCGCAGGTGCAAGACCGCAGGTGCGGTCCTAGGCATCCCAGGTGCCAGACCGCAGGTGCGGTCCCAGGCATCGCAGGTGCGATCACTAATGGCCTGGCCAGTTATCGCAGGTGCGATACCAGACCCCCCCTAGCCCAATTCTGCAGTTGCGAGATTCTTCTCGCAAGTGCGAGATCATTGTTCAGGCAGTGAGTTTTAAATACGGGTTTCAAACCCATTTTTCTCATTTTCCATCTTCTTCCTTAGGCGATTTCCTCCATTTTTAAGAGCTTTCAACAAGGTCCTATAAGGTAAGTGAACTTTACCCGAAAATTTGTTTCATGCATGCATCCTAGCCTCATTAACTACATAAACTAGTGCAAAAATGCAAGAAATTGGGTAGTAACCTAGAACTTCTGATCACTTGAGAATTTTCTATGAACTGGCTATGAAATCAAGTAAAAATCGTATATTAATGATCCTTAGGCTTTGGGTGAGTGTTCCCTCCGAGAATTACAAGAATCCGAGCGAGCGGTCCCGGGGTTAAATTTTGATAATTTTGGAAGAATGCTAAGAAATGGATAATTAGGCCATGTAATTGAATTATTGAATCATTATTGATATACTTGAGTTGATTATGCCTAGATAATACCATTCCGAATTTAAATTCTAAAGGAACGGCGGTGTTAGAGGGTTAACTTTTATACTTTGGACCCGAGGTAAGTGTTTGGTCTAACCTTATCTTGAGGGAATAGGAGTTGCATATGATTTGCTATTTGCTAATTGTCAAATACATTGTGTAGGCATGGTGACAAGTATTTATACATTGCTGTCTAGCATGACCGTGAGTCCCTATATTGTGAATATTCTAACTTTGCTAGAATTTCTATGCCTAATTGATGATTTATATATGATGTAAAGGGCATGTGAAGGAATATGGGGTATTTACATTCTTTTGGAGCATTGGCTCAAATTGTAAACTGAATGATGAAAAAAATGAGATATTACATTGTTTGGAGAATTGGCTCAAATTGTGAAAAGAATAATGAAGAAATATGAGATATTACATTCTTTGGAGCATTGGCTCAAATTGTGAAACGAATAATGAAGAAACATGAGATATTACATTCTTTGGAGCATTGGCTCAAATTGTGAAACAAATAAATTATGAAATTAAAGTGAAAGAAAGAGAAAGAGCTATTGAAATATACTCTTGCCGGGTCATCGTAGTATAGTTCCCTTTCCGGGATTTAATTGTTTGATTGATGTTCCCTTGCCGGGATTTAATTATTTAATTGATGTACCCTTGTCGGGATTTAATTGTTTAATTGATATTCCCTTGCCGGGATTTCTACTTTTATTCTGTTTAATCCCTTGCCCTTGTTTGGGATTGTTGTTTGGGTGAGGAAGAGTGTTAAAGTACGAAGGGTGATGCCGTTCCATGTTTTATATTGATTATGCACGAGGGGACATTTAGTGCCATGCTTTATTATTATTATGCACGAGGGGACATTCTGTGCCATATTTTATATTGATTATGCACGAGGGGATATTCCGTGCCATGGTTTATTATTATTATGCACGAGGGGACATTTTGTGCCATGTTTTATATTGATTATGCACGAGGGGACATTTCGTGCCATGTTTTATATTGATTATGCACAAGGGGACGTTTCTTGCCATGTTTTATATTGATTATGCACGAGGGCACATTTCGTGCCATGTTTTATATTATTATGCACGAGGGTACATTCCGTGCCATGTTTTATATTATTATTATGCATGAGAGGACATGTCGTGCTGCATCTTTCACTGTTTAATTTGTGTTGTCAATTCCTGTTATTATTTTTAGATATTTCAGACTGTTGTTTTTGTTTATGTCATTTCAGTATTTGCTATCTCTTACCCCCAACATGTTCTCCCCGTAATTTTATTCTTGTTTAGATTATGCAATACTATTGAACTGCACAGGTACATTTTGTTGTCGTGTCTTAGCCTCGTCACTACTTCGCCGAGGTTAGGCTCAGAAGTTACTCAATGCATGGGGTCGGTTGTACTGATGCTATACTTGTACTTCTTTAGGTCGTGCAGATTACGCAGCCGGACCCAGAGGACATCATTAGTGGGAGTGTCTTCCAGCTTATCCTAGAGGCTTCAAGGTATACCCGCTGGCGTTCGTGGGCCTTGGAGTCTCTTCCATCCCTTTGTCTTCACTTCTGCCTTGTTTTCCTATAGTTCAGATATAGTCATGCATTTCCTTTCAGACTTTGTATTTAGCACTCTTATAGACAGTTCGTGAGTTTGTGACTCTAGGTTTTGGGAAAATTTACGCGATGTTGTATTATGTTGTCCTTATTTAGCTTGAAACCATATTTATTTCCGTTGTTGAATTGAGAACCTTTTAGTTTATCCTATTAAATTTATGTTAATATGCTAGTTTATCTATACATGTTGGCTTGTCTAGCGGGTTCAATGTTATACGCCATCACGGCCCGATCGTGGGATTTCGGGGCGTGAGATACAGTCCACTGGATAGAAGGTGAAACTCTTCATAGGGACCTCGTAACAAATAATGAAACGACTAAATTCCTCACCGGATATATCCCACTTGTGCGGCCTCTTATCAACATCTCTTTACGACCTACCATGGAATAACACTATGTAACAAATGACTCCTTCTGAGTCCACACGTGTCCACAAGTTGAATAAATCAATTCTTTTCCACCAATGAACAAGTAAAAGACCCTTCAACATATCTTAATTCAAGATGGTTTGCACACCAAGATGATAAAAAAGAATTCAAATCCCCCAAAATCTCAAGCAAATCCTTCTCGTCAAATTTGACGTCTTAAGCTGTAAGAAGCTGCCACAATAAGAAATACCCCCCTATAATACATAATTACCCAAATAGCATAAGACACCCCCGAAAATCTGTGGCAATCCTAGCACAAAATCCACAATGTCTCCCCCTTATTTCTTGACTGTCACGCCCAACCTCGGGGAGCACGACCGGTGCTCAACTGAGTGAACCTCGTCGAGCAAACCTATTAGACCTTTCCTACAAACACATTCGTGATCATAAAAAGGGATGCGTTTCTAATTATTATACATGGGAGAGATCATATATATATATATATATATATATATATATATATAAACGTTGTTATTTCATTTTTCATTATATTCATTACGCCATAGATAAGTTTCTAAAAGTACATACAATTTTACAATTTAGTGGGAAAGGAGTTTCAAAATACAATATAATCCAATGACCCATCCGATACCCATACATGACCCATACAAATGTTTAAGGAGCCTCTAATGATACAAAAGACAATTATGATAATGCCGGCAAGAAGGCCTCGGCTATACCTAAAAACGTGGTAGCTTATACAAAAGAAGAACTACATAACCCTGGAAGAAATGGGGGCTCACCAAGACTTCTGTGAGGAGGACGCACCACTATCTGCAACCTGCACTATCTGCAATGGAATCACCTACCCCCATTCAAAGATGTAGCACCCCCGGCAAAAGGGACGCTAGCACTGTCGAATAGTACTAGTATGTATAGCTAAACACCGTTTCATTAGAAGGATCAATAATACAGAAAGAAGTAATCATGAAACCAATGACAAACTTAGACAACACCACAATATCAAATAAGGAATCACATAAGCTTTCAAGTGAAATTACTATAGCTTTAGCTTGGGCCATCATTAGCATTGACACCCCATTATTCACAATACCACTGTACTCTTACACGGAGTCCGATCACAACCCGATCGGCTAGGTCATCTCACTTGAAGACCTTTTTCCACAATATCAATTCATGTTTCAGTTTTGGTTCAATTCCCAGCACAATACCACCATGTGTGCGGCATGGTGTCCGGTCACGGCCTGATTGGCTAGGCCGTCTTACTCAAGACATTTCCATCTTTCATCAATCATCTCATTTCTTGTTTCACACACATATTTCAATTCCTTAAATGCTAGTGGCCACATCTGTTGATTCATACTTGGCACTTGGCCACATTTAATGATTTAAGTTCTTTTCACATATTTCACATTATCATCAATTTCGTCAACAAGCCTTTCAATTCAAGATATTAAGTACATATAGGATAAATCATGAATTGTGGGCATATTGAGGATGTCACATACTTCAAAAATTTAACGTATATCCATAATTTCAATACATCACCAAGTAACAACATAGCATAATGGGAGCATTTAAATACATATTGCACATAAAGTCTTATGACACAAGCATGTTTGGACTATCCGTAGAGACCCGTAAAATTTTCTTATTTAAAATAATGCCCGAATGGCAATCTAAGGGGTCACATAGCGTTTGATAAGATGCTTAAAAGAGTTCAAATTATATGCATGATTTCCAATTCTGAGTTGAATATGTTTAATTGTGAACTAGATTGACAGTACTAGTCAGTTCGGTGATTTGTGAGTAAAATTTAAAAAGGGATTTCGACCCCAAGTATGTATGGCTAACTTTAACCTTTGTATAATCCCTTTGTTGGGTCCGAGCATACAGTATGTATACCTTGTTTGAAAATATGTAAATTGATTGTTCAAATGTGTTGAGACGTAAGATATCTATTCTCTGATCATCGTAGTTGATTGCTATACTAC
This sequence comes from Nicotiana knightiana, assembly GCA_005239525.1. Taxonomy (NCBI): domain Eukaryota; kingdom Viridiplantae; phylum Streptophyta; class Magnoliopsida; order Solanales; family Solanaceae; genus Nicotiana; species Nicotiana knightiana. The sequence goes on along the minus strand of ML424470.1, from coordinate 93,319 downwards.
CGTGCTATATGAGATTGTGGAAAGTGGTTTGATGTGCCTATCTTATTATGTGCAAATCTCGTAAATGCTCGAGGGTGTCAATATGAAAGTATGTGTTGGTGAATGAAGAAATGTTAATGCACACAAGTGTGGGAATGTATATAATGGCTAAAAACCATGTGTGGTAAGTAATGAAATAGGGTATCGTGAAATGATGTAAATGAGTTGAACAATTATGGCAACACCGTGTACATGAATTAATGCTTGGCGAGAGTCATTGTGCCTTGAGCTCAAATAGCGAATTGTCGATATGAACTTGTGTTCCTTGAAAGGAAGAATTCTTATGATTTGATTATTTGTGGTTGTTGTTACGAAATATGATTGTCAGGTGGGATCAGTTTGCGCTGCAACACGAACTAATAAGGATAATGATATGTGAGGTAATAAGGGTGGCCGAGGTAATAAGGATGGAATGTGATCATTATCACAATTGAAATGAAAATCTATGGGACTTTTGAATATGGTGATGTTGAAAGGGGAAAATGAGAGATTGTGAAATTTGTTGATTTCGGTTGCTTCTTTCCACGTGCATTTATTGATTGCTTCTATTAATGTTTCTTAATTGTGTATTGTTTGATTGTACTTGGACAAAGTTTGTTCATACATACTAGTACTGTTCCACATTACTAACGTCCCTTTTTCCGGGGGCGCTACATTTTCTTATATGAATGTAGGTGGTTCTAAAACAGGTAATTTAGCCCACCATCAGTAGTGCCTCCTCTCCTTTCCGTTACCTGTTCTGGTGAGCCCCACTTCCTCCCGGGGCCACGTGTGGCTCATGTCGCCTTATTTTGAGTTTATGGTGTAGCGTAAGGTATAGCCGGGGCCTTGTTTCCAGCAAGTATTATATAAATCTTTTGTAATCATAGAGGCTCCGAAGACACAATGTGGATAGTGTACAATGTTTTTTGGGTAAGTAATGGTACGGTTCGGAATTGTGGTCCACGTTGTTAATGTTGTATGAAATTTGTAAGCTTTGGTATCATATGTTGGTAATGATAAAAAAGTAGGAATGAATTAAAGTTGTAAGCTTATGCTGAAGTTATAAATGGCTATTTCACATGAATAATGTATATTGAAACCACGGGGTAACACGTGGGATAGGAAAGGAAAATCAGGTTCGCTTGACCGGGTTCATTCGGTTAGGCGCCGGTCTCGTCCCTCGATTTAGGGGCGTGACATTATCATTTCCCACATCAATCAAGGTTGAACCTTACACCGATTGTAGGGGGAACCATGGGGGTTGAATTTCTAAGAAGATGAGATTTTAGCCATACATACCTCAATTAAGCTTTCCTTTCGTTCAACAATAACTTCCGCGACCCTTATCAACATCAATCTATTATAGGATTATCATAAATTGATCCAAGAATTAGAAGGGTGGTCGATGTTTTATCCCATTCCCCATCCTTAACCATATTTAGCTCACATTGATCATAGGTCCCCTCACCACCCATGCATCCAAAAGAAGTAACCCCAAGCCCATGAACTATCTTGCTAGGTACCCATTCTTAGAAGAAATTTCGAAATGTTGAGCTGAGCTTATATTCTTACCTTTGATATGGGAACCTTCTTGTAAATATAGAAGTAATTAGAAAGAATGGAAGGATATTAGTGTGATGCTTGGTCTCTCTCTCTAAGAACACTTTACTTCACTCTAAAAGTTTAAGAAAAATAGCTCAATATGGCCTAATGTGGTGTTTTAACGGAAAGGGGTCGGGTTTTAAAGATTAGAAAATAAGAGCCCCGATACAGATCTGTGGCCGCATATGCGACCACATAACAGTTATGCAGCCCGCAAAAATAGCCCTCAGGGGCTTGAATTTTCTACCAGGGTATGCAACCACTATGCGGTCCGCATACCTGTTCTGCGGTTGCATAATGCACCGTAGAACTTCCCTTTGCAAAAGTACAAGATGATTATGCGAACAATATGCGGCCCACAAAATGATTATGCAATCGCATAATTCTCCGCATAACAGACCTCAAAATTGGCCAACTTTTGTGCCTCACTCTACGTCCAATATGCGGTCCACAGAGTGATTATGCAGCCGTATAATGGGCCACAAAAATGAATTCTTCTGCAAAACATTTTCCTTTAGGTCCATAGTGTACTGATCAATTCAAAAAGTCTGAATATGTCACTACTAAATTGCGGAGTTTTTGTTAAAAATTTATGGAGCCTTACAGGAGGATCCCTCCAACGAGGTGGAGTGAGTTTGATGATGCCTTCATAGACCATTTGTTGCCTACCGAGACTAGGGCAGCCCGTGCTGCAGAGTTCGAGAATTTTAAGCAAGGGAGTAAAAATGTGTGGGAGTATCACATTGAGTTCGCGCGCCTGTCAAAATATGTTATTCATATGATGCCCACCATGGAGGCAAAAGTGTGTCGATTTGTGCAGGGCCTTAGCCTTTTGGTTATTAATGAGGCTGTCACAGCTGTCCTAAATTCTAATATGAATTATGGTAAGATGGTGGATTTTGCTCAAGATTCATAGGCCCGAAAGTTAAATAACAAGATGGAGTGAGAGAGTAGCAGTAGGTCCCGATCCGCGAGCATCCCTAGGGACTCATTTGGTGGTGGGAGATCAGCTTTTAGAGGAGGGTCATCAAGGCCATCCAAGTGTTATGCTCAATCTTCAGCCAGTGCACCGCCAGCAGGGTACAGTAAGCAGCAGGGGAGTCACTTCACGCCCAATTAAAGCAGTAGGGGGTCCTACCATCATGGCCGCTCAGGAGAGCGATTCTATCAGTAACAGAGGTCTCCATGCCACAAGTGAGGGATGATGCATTTGGGAATCTGATACATGGACGTGCTAGTATTTTATGGGTGCGGGATGAGAGGCCATATTCAGAGGGAGTGTTGTTTATCCCACCATGGTGTGGGCAGGGGCCCAACACAACCATTCCGTCCTAGATCTACTACATCTTCAGCACACGCTCTAGCTCGAGGCTCTCCAGTACCAGCAGGGCGTGGCGCAACTAGGGGTGGTGCGTAGAGTTTAGGATGACCCAACCATTTCTCCAGAGTGCATAGGCTTCTCCAGATCTTTCCACGGGTATATTGAGTGACCAATCTCATGACGTATATGCTCTTATTGATCCCGGTTACACGTTGTCCTATGTTACCCTTTATGTTGCTATGGAATTTGGGATACAACCGGAATAACTTCATGAGCCGTTCTCTGTATCTACTCTGGTTGGCGAGTCTATTGTGGCTCCAGGAGTTTATAAGGGTTGTATTGTCACAGTATAAGCTCAAGACATCGTGGCCGATCTCATTGAACTGGGGATGGTTGATTTTGATGTCATTATGGTGATGGATTGGCTTAATTTATGTTTTTCTAAGCTTGACTGATGAACTATAACTATGAGATTTGAATTTCCAAATGAGACAGTTGTTGTTGAATGTGGGTGATGCGATGCCAAAAGGTAGGTTTATTTCTTACCTTAAGGCCACGGAGATGATTAATAAGGGGTGTATCTACCATTTGGTCCAGGTTACACCTATGCTGAGGCACGTACACTCGAGTCTGTGCCAGCTGTGAATGAATTTCCAAAGGTTTTCCCGATGAGCTCCCTTGGATTCCGCCAGACAAGGACATTGTTTTCGGGATTGATGTAATGCCAGGCACGCTACCTATATCTGTTCCCCCCTACAAGATAGCACCAATAGAATTGAAGGAACTAAAGGAAAAATTGAAGGATTTGTTAGATAAGGGTTTCATCCGATCGAGTGTGTCACCATGGGGTGCAACGATTCTCTTTGTGAGGAAGAAAGATGGATAGGTGAGGATGTGTATTAACTATTGGCAGCTCAACAAATTCACAATAAAAAATAAGTACCCGTTACCAAGAATAGATGATTTGTTTGATCAGTTGTAGGGTGCTAGATACTTCTCAAAAATTGATTTACGATTCGAGTATCACCAATTTAAGATCAGGGAGCAGGATATTCCAAAAACAGCTTCCAGAACCCGGTATAGGCACTTCGAATTTCTGGTAATGTCTTTTGGGCTAACAAATGCACCGACAACTTTCAAGGATCTTGTGAATCGTGTCTGAAAGCCTTTACTTGACCCCTTTGTGATAGTGTTCATCAACGAAATTCTTGTGTATTCACGAGGTCGGGAGGGCCATGCCTATCATCTCAAGGCAGTGTTACAGACTCTTCATCAGCACCAATTTTATGCGAAATTTTCAAAGTGTGAATTATCTATCACATTCTTGATTCATGTTGTCTCCAGAGAAGGAATTAAAGTGGATCCTCAAAATATTTTGGCAGTGTAGAATTAGACTAGACCAACAATGCAACCTAGATTCGTAGTTTCTTGGTCTTAGTAGGGTATTATAGGAAGTTTGTGGAGGGGTTCTCTACTTTTGTCTCTCGATTGACTAAATTGACTCTGAAAACGGTTATGTTACCCTACTCCGATGCTTGTGAAAGGAGCTTCCAGGAGTTGAAATCGAGACTGACTACGACGCTGGTGTTAACCCTGCCAGAGAGTACATATAGGTTTGTGTCATATTGTGATGCTTCAAGGATCAGACTTGGGTGTGTGTTAATGAAACATTCCAAGGTTATAGATTATGCTTCTAGGAAACTCAAGAATCATGAAAAGAACTATCCAACACATGACTTAGAACTTGTTGCGGTATTTTTTGCATTGAAAATTTGGCATTATTATTTGTATGCGGTCCATGTGGATGTATTCATGGACTACAAGAGTCATCAATATATTTTCAAGTAAAATGAGTTGAATCAGAGGAAGAGAAGAATGCTTGAGTTACTTAATGATTACGACATCGATACTTTGTATCACCCGGGGAAAGCCAATGTTGTGGTGGATACTCTTAGCCGGAAGTCTATGGGTAGTTTCACTCACTTTGAGGCATCTCAAACGCCGTTGGTCAGGGAGGTTCACTAGCTAGCTAGTTTGGGAGTTCCCCTTGCGGATTATAGTGATGGAAAGGTAATTGTGAAAAATAGGGTTGAATACTTGTTGTGGAAGTCAAAGAGAATCAATTCAATGATCCATTTCTGGAACAACTGAAAAGGGGGATTCTTAAACATAAAACGGTGGCTTTTACTCTTGGCATGGATGATCGTACACTACGGTACCAAGGGTGGATGTGTGTTCCAGATGTAGATGGTCTCCGGGAAAGAATCATGACCGAGGCTCATGCTTCTAGATATTCCCTGCACACCGGCTCTACAAAGATTTATCATGACCTTAAGGAAATCTGTTGGTGGAATGACATAAAAAAGAACGTGGTGGACTTTATGGTAAGGTGTCCAAATTTTTAGCAAGTGTAGGATGAAGATAATCGTTTTGGTGGATTGTCACAGAACAAAGAAATTCAAATATGGAAATGGGAAATGATTAATATGGACTTTGTGGTAGGGTTACCCCGCACCTTGCGCTAGTTCGACTCAATTTGGGTGATCGTGGATCGACTCACGAAATCAGCACACTTCTTTCCAGTTAAATCTACTCACACAATGGAACAGTACGCTCAGTTGTATATCAAGAAAATAGTCAGGCTGCATGGCACTCCAGTTTCTATAAATTTCGATAGAGGGGCTCAGTTCACGGCCAATTTTTGGAAGAAATTTCAGCAAGGTTTAGGTACTCAGGTAAATTTTAGTACATCCTTCCATCCACAGACCAATGGGCAAGCAGAACGGGCTATTCAGAAGCTTGAGGGCATGTTGTGTGCTTGTGTTCTTGACTTAAAGGGTAGTTGGGATGATCATTTTCCGATCATAGAGTTTTCTTATAACAACGTCTTTCATGCGAGTATTCAGGATGGAACCACTTGAGGCATTGTATGGTAGGAGATGTAGATCTCCCATTGGGTGATTTGAGATTAGGGAAGTTGAGTTGATAGGGCCAGACCTCATGCATCAGTTTATGGAGAAGGTTAATATCATAAAGTAACACTTGAAAACTACTCAGGGTCATCAAAAATCCTACTTGGATGTTCGTCACAGAGACTTAGAGTTCAAGGAAGATGATTGGGTAATGTTGAAGGTTTCCCCCACGAAGGGTATTATGCATTTCAGAAAGAAAGGGAAATTGTGTCGAAGGTATGTCGGGTTGTACAAAATCATCCAGAATATTGGTCAGGTGGCGTACAAGCTTCAGTGACCACCTAAAATGTAATTAGTCCACCCGGTATTCCATGTGTCTATGTTGAAGAAGGTAGTTGGAGAACCGTCTACCATTGTGGATGTTGAGACCATTAAATTTAATGAAGAACTGTCATATGAAGAAATTCCAATTGTTGTCCTTGATAGACAAGTCCAGAAGTTGAGGAATAAAGAAATTGCCTCCGTGAAAGTTTTATGGTGAAATCATCAGGTTGAAGAGGCCATCTAGGAGGATGAAGAGGAAATGAAGAAGAAATATCCTTACTTGTTTGAATAGCTATATAATCCTTTTTATGAACTTTTCACCTATGAATTTTGTATCGCTTGATCAGTTAATGTAAATATCTTCCTTTTGATTATTTGTCATTACATGAAGCCACGGTTGGTATTGTTATGAATTTTGTTGCATCGTTGGGTTGTGTATATGGTTGTAAGATGTGTTTATGGGACTCTCTGACAGGTGGATAGTCCTAGTTACAAAGACAACTCTAGCGAAATTTATGGAAATCTAGGGGTTTAGTCAAATTTGGGGCTACTGCTGTGTGGTATGGAAAGCTAAGTTGCATGAGTTTCTAATAGTGGATCTTGATCCTCATTCGAAGATGAATGATCATAAGTGGGGGAAGATGTAAGGCCCCGTAAAATTTTTCCTAAAAACCGGGATTTTGTGATGCCGAAGTAGGTGTAGAGATTAATAATAGTAGAAATAGCTCGCCACAGTTCGGAATTTTTTCTTTGAATAGTACGCTAGGAGTTGAAGGAAATATTTTTGCAGAACTAGGCATTTATGAAGCCCATTATGCGTTCCCATAATCAATCTGCGGGCCGCAGAAGCTGTAGAGTGAAGCAGTCTTTTTGACCAATTTTGAGGTCAATTCCGCGGCCAATTATGAAACCGCATAACCGTTTTGTAGGCTGCACTTTTGTCGCATAATCGTTCTTGGAGTTTTTCGTAGGGAGGTTCTGTGGCGAATTATGCGACTGCAGAGAGGTCTGCGGGCCGCATAACGACTGCATAGTGAAGCAAGGCAGCTCAGTTCCCAGGGCCACCTTTTGCTGTCGTTTCTCGGATCGCATAACCATTATGCGGTCGCATATACCACCGTATAACCTGTTCCGGAGCTTCATTTCTGGGGTTTTTAAACCCGACCCTATTGCGTTAAAACACCGACCTTAGACCAATTTGATCTTATATTCTTATTTTTATAGAGTGAGAGAGAGGGAGTCCTAGAGGGAGGAAGTGATCTTCATCACATTTCTCTTCAATTATATTCCTACTTAAAACCTTGAAGATTATCAAGAGAGGCACCTAGGTCTTCTTCCTAAGAGGTAAGATTTATAACCAAACTATCAATTTCAAAATGTGACTAGAATGGGTCATTGGTAAGGTAATTCATGGGGATGGGATTGCTTACCTTGAAAGCATGTGTTCCTAAGGTATGTGGGGAGGTTGTGAGTTAATGATAGATAAGAATGTGGTGTGGGTTGGTGGAGTCTTTAGTAAAAAGGGACATGAAACATTAATACACACATAGTGTTTGATAAAATGCTCAAGTAAGCTAGAATTATGACTGTTTTCCTAATTTTGATTTCCATTTTGCTATATTGCTAAAATAGATTGAAGTTACTAATATTCTAGAACATCTTAGAGTTTTAAGAAGCTCAGTTATCGTGATATGTGGTATTATCGATACTAAAGATCTTCCAAATAAAAATCTGTATTACTTTCGTATTTTGAAAATTGTTGTGTTTCAATTGCGCATGTGTACATTGTTGACTCTGACTTGTTGTTTCTATGGCTTTCCTTTTCTGGCATGGTTATTGTATTTGGAAATATGAGTTTTAGTTTTACATACTAATACAATTTGACAGTACTAACGTCCCTTTTTCCGGGAGCGCATCATTTGTAATGGATGCAGGTGGTTCCTCGGTAGGCGGCATTGATAAATGATAGTGGTACGCTCCTTTCAGGTAGTTTGGTGATCCTCACTTTATTCCGGGGTCCTGTATTATTTGGTTATCGTGTACTTTATATTTTGAGGTACAACCGGAGCCTTGTTGTAGGTATTTTCATATTACTCTTCAATTGTACTTAGAGGCTCCGTAGACATGTTGTGGGTGGTGTTTGATATTGAAAATTGAATTAGAAATATTGGTATTTGGCAAATACGTTTTTCTTCATATCTATAAAAATTTAAATATTTTTGGATATTATGGTTGAAACCGCTAATGGAAACAAAATGAAATATTTACTAAGTATGGTTAATGAATTTCATCTGCTCTTTATTCATGAATTAGTTTGGGTAGAATGAAACCTAACATGCTTGCTCAGTTGGGTTTACTCGGTTGAGCTCTCCTCGGTTAAATACCCATCTATATTTTACTATTTTTCATGTCCTTGTATAGTTTGTTGATAAATTATGGACTCATATATGTGATAAAAACTTTGGCAATATTTTTGTGATTTTGTGGCACATTTAAAAATGTTAAGCAAAGTGTTTCGGTATTTCCACGTCATCTTTGACGTATGATCACAATGTCTTTGCCATGCGAGAACGAGGCCTTTGCCATGCCAGAACGAGGCATTTGTCGTGCCAGAACGAGGCCTTTGTCGTGCCAGTGTGATTGATTTTGGCATGAGGTCTTTTTCGTGTGCACATGAGGTAATTGTCGTGCGAGTGTTATTGATATTGGCACGAGGTCTTTACTATGTGAGTACGAAGTCTTTACCGTGTGTGTGATTGTTACTGTGGCACAAGCTCTTTACCATGCAAGTGTGATTGATAATGTGTGTTCGAGGTGTCATATGTGTGTTTTCCTAATTAATGACTTGTTGTTGTAGCAGAGTCGTTGCTTGCATTTAATTTTTATTACTTTTTCTAATGAGACTACTGATATTATTTTTGTTATAATTCCTGTTTCTAGTCTTTGATATATTGCACAGGTTATTTGACTTGTGAGAATAATATGACTTGAACCTCGTCACTATTTTATCGAAATTAGTCCTAATTCTTATTGGGTACCAACCGTCGTGTGCCCATACTAGACTTTTGCACTTTATGTGTAGATTGTTGGTCCTGACGGTGCTATAGATAACGAAGGCAAGCATTGAAATTGTAGTTGCGTCTCAAATTCGAGCTACTATATGTTCATGGTAGATTAGGACCTCGTTTATGTTTACGTACCCTTCAAACATATGTTCAATTAATCCATTTTACCAGCTTTGTAAATCTAAATAATAGTGGCTCATAATTTCTACTATCAGTCATTGAGGTATTGTGTTGCATTTTGTTACAATTTTATTAGTATATTGATGATTTATCATTATAATAGTGATTTATACTATTTGACTTACTTAACGGATAAAATTAAGATCATCACGACTTTGTGAGGCTTTGGATCGTGACAGAAACTCAACTAATTGCGAATGAAATCACGTCAAAAGATAAAGATAAAGTGATAGAGGAGAGAGTGGCATAGCCATCGGCAGTGGACACTACAATAGGTAAGCAAGTGAACATATTAAGGAAAGTGGAAACTGCATATAGCTGGTTCCCATAATAATATACCAAAAGAGAAAGTGTTGTATAGGCAGTGACCACCTTCACTTGTTGTCATCTTTTTCTTAGTGGAGGAAACTCGTTTTTCTCCTAAACAAGAAATTGGATGTTCTTTTCATTTTCTTATATATAAATTTTATATTTTTATTTTTATTTTTTTGTTGCTTTTACGCGTGAAATGGCACATGCATTTGCATGCACTAAAAGGCTAGTGCAGTGCACGCGGCTTTTATTGCCATCTCCATTCTTTTTATTCTTAATACGTTTGAGATGGAGAGATCCTTGTTATATTAGAGTTGCGAACAGAATCTTGTAAGAAGTAACAGAATTTATGGGTGGTGGCTTGGAAAAGTTAAAGACAAAAGAAAGTTGAAGCTATTTAATGTATATGTATGTTGTGCATTAAATAAGAATAAAAAAATATTAAAAAATTGTAACAAATGTTAAAAAGAATAAGAGCCACATATTAATTAAAGACGGTTGCTTTGTGTGGTATATCGGGAAGTGCTTTTGGTATTTTAACTATTTTTTGTTAATAATTACTCAAAGTATTTTTTATTAAAATATTGGGACTTGCCTGGGTGATTGATTTGGTTTCTGGAGAGTTTTTTAGATTGATTTGGGAAACTTAATCCCTTGGTTAGAGGCTTAAGCTGTAAGGGTTGACCGAAGTTTGACTTTTATGTAAACAACTCCAGAATGTCATTTTTGATAGCTCCAATAGCTTCGTATGGTGATTTTGACATAGGCGTATCTCCAGATTTGATTTCGAGGTTCCTAGGTTGTTTTGGCTTGAATTGATGGAAGTTGGAAAGTTGAAGATTTGGAAGGTTGATAGGTTTGACTAATAGTTGACTTTTTGGATATCGGGTTCAAATTTTAGTTTCAGGAGTTGGGATAGGTCTGTTATGTCATGTGGAAGTTGCATGCAAATTTGAGCTCATTCTGAGTTGATTTTATATGGTTTGGCATGAGTATTGAAAGTTGGAAGTTCATTAGTTCAGTAGGTTTTAATTGAGGTGCGATTTATAGTTTTGATGTTATTTGGTTTTGATTTGAGGTCTTGAGTATATCCGTGTTATATTTTGGGATTGGTTAGTATGATTGGATGAGGTCTCGGGGGCCTCGGGTGTGTCTCAGATGGGTTTCACACTATTTCCTCTTGTTTTCAGCTGCTATTTTGCTAGTGTCTGGTCTTGTTCATCACGATCGCGACTAATGCGCCGCCTTCGCAGAAGGTAATTTGGTGGAATGAATTTTCGTTCATCACGTTCGCTAAAGGAAGACTACATTCGCATAGATCGAGAAGGTTGTGCCTATTAAGATGGCAAGCTGGGTGTCGCGATCGCGTAGAAGGAAGGCTGGAAGGAGCGCCATTCCTTTGGTCTCCGAGTTCGCGAGGGTGTAATCGCGTTCGTGTAAGCACTGTTGAGTGGAGAATCAAGTTCGCGACTGGCAGTTGCGTTCGCGAAGAAGGTTCATCAGCTGGGTGAGTTTGTTCTTCGCGATCGTGAAGGTTGTTCCGTGATCGTGATGTGTGTACATGGGCAGACCTATTTAATAATCTATTTTAAGGGTTTTGGTTATTTTATAACAATTTGAGTTAGAGAGCTCGATTTTGGGAAATTTTGGAAAGAATTTTAATGATTTGGATTGGGGTAAGTAATTTTGAATCGAATTTATTTATTATTCATGATTCCAACCTCTATTTTAGTCTTTGATTGATGAATCTAATTGAAGATCCTGGGGATTTTAGTAAATACTTTTCTAAAGTAAAAATTCAGGGTTTGAAGGTTGATTTGATGTTGGAATTAGATGAAACACATATATTTACACTCTGATCCGAATGGGCGTTCGAAATTTGTAATTTTTGATAGGTTCCAGGAGGCGAGCCCGAGTTGACTTTTTGATTATTGTTCAAGATCGAAACATTGTAGTTGGGGTTATTTTCTATAGCTTCTATTGATATTATTAAGTTATTTTGGCTACATTCCAGTCGTTCAGAGGTTGATTCACATGTGAAGGAATTTTTAGAGTATTGATTTGACTTATTAAAAGTAAGTATCTTTTCAAACCTTGTGTAAAGAATACCCCTTAGGTTTTAGACCTATTTTTGTTGATTTCTATGATGTGAAAAGTAATGTGCACATGAAGCGACGAGTGTGTATACTGGTACTATATGTGGGTTTGACCGTAGGTTATTATTATGCCTCAATGTGATAGTGAACTTTATTTGAAACACATTGAAATAACTTTATAACAATTTGATCATGATTATTACATTGACTTAGCCATAATCATGCTTTATTTGTTAAACACCCTTGTTATGTCCTTATGCACTACTGTTGAAGTTTGTGAGCGTATATCTCGATGGGACTTAGTATCAATATTGTGATATTGTGATACTTGGTATTATTATTACTTTTTGGTACCCTAGCACTTGTGGACCTGTTGACGTATTAAATCAGGGGGTTTGCATGAGATTTCTCGCATGCAATTTTTTTCATTCCCGTGCGTGTGGGACGAAATAAAGGTGGGTATATGGGCATGTGGAAAATAAGGGTGGCATGTCATTGTTATGTGCATATGCAATGTCATAAGGGTGGAATTTTTTACCATGTTATGTGATATCTTGGGGTGTCCTTCTTGTTGTTGTGACTGTGCTTAGATGTGGTTGGCATTTTATTTACATGGTTGTTCCTAAAAGCTTCCGTTTTGTACTTATATGAGTTAATGGTTGTCTCTGACGTGTTCACATGCCTCACCTCTATTCGTTGTTTTGTGATCAAAGATGGATTTTTACTACACCGAGTTGTTATTGCACGTTCTAAAAGGAATTATTGTTATTGTTTTCAATTAAATTTTTGCAGTCAATTTTCTTTAATATATTAATGGCATAGGTTATTTCACTAGTGAGTATCGAACGACTTGACCCTCGTCATTACCCTACCGTTTTTAGTCTTGATAATTATAGGGTAACAATTATGGTGTACTCATACTAAACTTCTGTATATTATTTTGTGTAGATCCAGGTATTTTGGACCGGGATGATCGTTAGTAAGGCATTATGTGCATCGGAGACTTCAAGGTACCCCTACATGATTTGATTATTGGGATTTTGGGTCATGAAAAAGAAAGATATATATGAAAAAAAAAAATTTTGAACAAGATGGATAGCGACATATAATATTTTGTGTGTGTGAACAAAGGACAACATGAACAGTTGTAATGACCTGATCGGTCGTTTCGTGTATTATTTCCAAGTTTCCTTAATTATCGCTTCTTCTATATTCATTTATTGTTATATGACTTGTCGGGATAATTGGTTCGGTCCTGGGGAAGTGCTGGTGTGAATTAGGATACGGAGTCCATAGGTTGGAATCTTAAGTTAAAAGATTTGATAGGAGTTTGACATTCGTATAAATGACTCCGGAACGGAGTTTCGATGGTTTCAAAAACATTGTATGGTGATTTTTCACTTAGACATATGTCCGAATATTGATTTAGAGGACCGTAGGTTGGTTTGAGGGTTTTTGGCGAAAGTTGGAAAGTTGGAGGTTTGGAAGGTTGAGAAGTTTGACCGACGGTTCACTTTGCCGATACCGGGTTAAGATTGTGGTTCTGAAAGTTGGAATAGGTCAATTATGTCAGTGGACTTACATGCAAAACTTGAGGTCATTCGGAGTTGATTTGATATTGTTCGGTATTAGTTTTAAAAGTTGAAAGATCATAAGTTCATTAGACAAGAATTGTGGTGCGATTCGTGGTTTTGATGTTGTTTGACATGATTTGAAGCTTCATGTAAGTTAGTGACGTGTTTTATGACTGATTCTTGTAATTGGATGGGGTTTCGGTGGCCTCGGGTGAGATTCGGATGGTTAGGAGATCATTTTGGGAATCTGAAGAGATGTTGTTGGGTTCAGGTCTGGTGCAATAGAACCTACGAGGATTTGGTCGCAGGTGCGGCCTCCTATGAATTTTTGCAAGATTGGCCTAGATGGGGGATGGTCGCAGATGTGGAGATGAGTCCGCAGAAGCAGACTCGCTTATGTGAGTGAGGGTCCACATGAGAGGAGTTTGGGTGGAGGCCTGGAGAGCACAAGTGCGAGGTTTATTCTGCATTTGCGAGACTGCATATGCGTTCAAGTTAGCGTAGAAGCAAGAGTGGTCATAGGCCTGGGAATCCATAGGTGCAAAGAATGGACCGTAGAAGCGGTCATGCATGTGCGACAATGACGCTACAGGTGTGCAAGGTCGGGAACTTAAGTGATTTTCATAGAAGCAGATTTTGGATCGCCAAACCAACATCACATTTGCGACCTTTTGAACCGCATATGCGGTATCATTGGGCGATAATATAAAGCGAAGCTTTAGAGTGTTTTTTCATTTTTGGAGATTTGGAACTCGGCTAAGGTCGATTTTTGATACAATTGAAGAGGTAAATAAATATTCATCGCTTTTCTTGATAAGTATTGATTACCCAGTGATTATTACACCTAGTTTATATGGATTTGAAGTAGAATTTTAGGGATTTTAGACTATGTTGTTGGAGAGTAAGACTTCAGGATTTTGGGGGTCGATACATAGATGGAATTGGATGAAATTTATATGGTTAGACTCCTAATTGAATGGGTATATAAAATTTGCAAATTTTATCGGGTTCTAGGGTGCGGGCCCAGGTTTGAGTTTCCATTTTTGATTAAAGACTCTAGCTTTATAATTTGAGATTCTTTCCTACGACTATTATTGATGGTATTAAGTTTTTCGTAACTAGATTCTATTCATTTGAAGGTCGATTCACATGGCAAGGGCTTGTTGGAGGATTGAGTTGCGCGCTCTGATGTAAGTAAAATCGCTAAATTTTTAATTGAGGGTACTTACCCCATGGAGATATGTTATTTGTTATGTGTTTGGGTAACACACATGCTATGTGACGAGCGTGCACCGGGGTAATCCTGTTTTGATTTGACTGTTGGATTACGTTGCTATCGTGTCTTGTTTTATCTGTGCCTTTCCTATTTGTTAGATTAATTGAGCCATTATTAATGCTAGAAATCATATTTATGTTGTGTGGTCACTTAATTGAGACCTGGCGAGGCTATTTCTATTGTTTTGGGTTATCTGATTATTATTATTATTATTATTATTATTATTATTATTATTATTGTTATTGTTCTTATTGTTATTGTAATTATTACTATGGTAATTATAGTTATTATTACTACTATTATTATTATTATTATTATTATTATTATTATTATTATTATTATTATTATTATTATTATTATGATTATGATTATTATTATTGTTATTGTAATTGTAATTATTATTGTTATTATTATAATTATTATTATTGTAATAATAATAATAATAATTATTATTAGTATTATTATTATCATTGTAATTATTATTATTATTATTATTATTATTATTATTATTATTGTGATTATTATTATTATTATTATTATTATTATTATTATCATGATGATGATGATGATGATGATGATCAGGCTGCACACAGCAACATGCCTCATTGTCTTTTGATTAGCGCTTGGGCAAGATCTTCCCCTCTGGAGTCTTGCATACCAGCAGTGAGTGCAAACATAGTGATAAGTCTAAGTACCTGTACAGTGCTAAGTGATTGTGTGTGTGATGAGGTGGGCATTTGAGATAGCCAACTTGGATATGTTGAGAATGCGAATATCTAGGGATATCACCATGAAATGATTCATTTGACATGCATACTTGGCATGTTGGCATAGAGACACATTATTCCACATGCTAGTTGTAGCTGGCATATTTTTATCAATGTTGTGCTCTAATTGTCATATACGAAAGCATGCCAAAATTCATGTAATATGAACAAAAAGATTTTTGTAATTATTTTAAGTTACTTATGGCTATTGTCATCATTATACCAGTGTTGTTTTTTTGTTGGTTTTGACACTCTTCTTTTGAGCTCGTCACCGCTTTCTGCCTAAGGTTAGTTCTGTTACTTATTGACTACATGAGATTGGTAGTACTTATACTACGCTCTGCACTTTTAATTTGGAGCATATCCATGTGCATCTGGATGAGGTGATTGTTAGACTCGTGTTGCTGCCAGTATTTGGAGACATCGAGGTAGTTGCTATGACGTCCGTAGACCTTGGCTCTCTTTCCTTTATTTTTCTTGCTACTGTTATTTTATTCACATAGTTGTACTATGGATTTGGTTTATATTCCGATATTCAATAGTGCTCATGCATTCACTAACACTAGATTTTAGCGATAATTGTATCAGTATTTGTTACTGTTTTTACTAGATAATTATAATATTTCTGCAACTATATTTATTAAACCATATATATCAAAATGTTAAGTTATTTTTGAACTGTTGGATGTCCTAGTGTTTACCCTAAATTTTGATAACAATTAAACTTATATTGTGGTTTTAAGGATATGTGATTTCATCCAATACCAATTAATAAATGCGTAAGTAAATGACAAAATTAAATTAGAAATAAATCAACCAGTGTGCGAACAGAGCCTCAACCTCGAGTTAAGGTACTCTCGAGCTGATAAGCGCAAGAACAATAAAGATGTAATAAATTGACGAATAAGAACACAAGTAAGAAACGAAGAGCTATATTGCTTTTGTTTTGGTAAATAATGTGTTTACAAATGATTGGAACTCCTCTCCATATAGTAGATTAATCCTAATTATGGTATACCTCTAATTACAGAAGGAAGTCGTATAAACAGCTAATTAACCTCTTCTGATTTGATCCGTTTTGAGATCACGCCACGATCCTCGACCAATCACAAATATCTCTCTCTTTCCGTTACTAAGTTATCCCTGACGTTACTGGGAGTCTGTCTTCCATGGCTTCGATTAATACTGACCTCGATCTCGAAAAAGACTTCGATCTTGACCTCAATGCCTCACCACTTTGATGCATCATCCTAGTCTCGATCAAATAGTGAAATCGGGTAGCCTTAATTTCTACCGTATACAGATAGTCCCCTTGTTTCTTGGATTACAATGAGAAGAAATGAACTGAGCCTTTGATTTTTCTTTGAGCTCGATAAATAATGATGTCATCCGCGTGACTTAAGCGATGGAAGTGACCAAAATATCCCGTCGGTACAGTTCCCCAAACAATTAATGAACGTCAGTTGGCGGTCGGTCACTAGTGTCGTTGAACCGTCACCGTAAATCAATAAATATGCCTTTCTCTTGTTGAATCGAACTTTACTATCACCTTCGTCTGTTCTTCTAAGTGTTTACTCCTCTCAAGTTATTCTGTTTCATTGTTCCTTGGGTTTTCATCCCTAGACTCAAACCACCAAACCTTACTATCATCCTTTTTCTTCAACACATACAATTGCTAAAACATCCAAAACGGTTCCACAAAAGGAAAAAGCTTCCTCTTCTTCTTCACGGTCGGCCCGTGATAAAACACTGGTATCCACTCCCTAAGGATTGTGTTCCCAGCCTGTGTATTCTTAAATCCGACTTCCAAACCGAGAATCCTCCATCGGTACCGGGTCGATGTGAGCACGTATCGAGGTATATCTACTCGATAACCGTGGGGTATATGGAGAAAATCAAAAGGGATTGTAACTGAGGGAAAAAAAGTGATAGAGATCCAACCCCTTGAAGAGAGCAACCTTACCCACGTGAAAGGTTATCTAAGTGTTTACACTTATCGTTCACGTTGGGCCCCCTCGATCCAACCATCATTGACTTTAGCCGTCAATATCAGGTGACTTTGGTATAAGGACGCGTAAAATTTTTCTTGCTTAAAATAATGCCGAACAAGTCCCCGAGTTGTTTTATCGTGGGAATCTTTGAAACAGACCTGAATTGTGTAAAAAGTACCTCGAGATTTAAAGAATATAATTTTCTAGAAAGTAGGTGTTATGCGACGCACTATGCAATCGCACAGCGTGTATGCGGACCGCATAATGGTCACATACCTGGGCAAAATACTGCCCCATTTGATGTCAGCTATGCGGTCCAGTATGCGATCGCATAACGTGTATGCGGACGACACTATTGGTCGCATACCTAGGCAGTGTGTTCTGGATTTTTGTCCGATCTTGAGGGCCATTGTGTGGTCAGATCTGCGAACCGCATGTCGGGAATGCGATCGAATTTCTTACCGCATTCTTTTGTCGGGCCCTATTTTTGTAATTTTTAAAACCCGATCCCAGTTCATTAAAACACCCATCCCCTTCATTTTTAAATATTTTCAGAAAAACAGTAGAGAGAGGGTTATTGAGAGAGAAAGCATCATCTTTATCAATTGGATTTTCAAAGTCACTCAGGCCTGGAAGTTTCGAGTAATCATCTTCTTCTTCATTCTAACAGGTAAAAATCCCCAAACCCTTTTCATTAGTTTTCTTGTTTTAAACAAAAAGGAGGACTCCCATGAATTGATTCTTGAGAATATAAGTTTATACCTTGCATGCATGATTATTAATGTCCATAATCTAGTAAGAGGAAGTGGGTTGGGGTAATGTTCACAAATAAGGGTTGGCAATGTAAGGGGCAGTCACATAGTAGTTGATAAAGTGCTTAAAAAGAGTTCAAGTTGTATGTGTTATTCCAATTTTGAGTTGAATATGTTTAATTTTGAACTAGATTGACGGTACTAGTCAGTCCGGTGATTTGTGAGTAAAAGTTAATAAAAAAGGAATTTCGACCCCAGGTATGTATGACTAACTTTAACCCTTGTAGAGTTCCTTTCTTGGGTCCTAGTATTTGGTATGTGTACCTTATTTGGAAGTATGTGAATTGATTGTTCAAACGTGTTGAGACATGAGATTCTATTCTCTGATTTTCCTAGTTAATTGTCATGCTACCGTGTTGTATGAGGTTGAGAAAGGTGTTTGATGTGTAATCAACAAAAGATTGATAATGTGCTCAAATGTGGGAATGTGTAAATAGTTAAAAGCCGTATGTGGAATGTAATGAAAAAGAGTATTCTGAAACGATGTAACTGAATTGGGCGATTATGGGAACACTGTGTTCATGAAATTACTACTTGATAAGAGTTATGGTGGCTTGGGCCCAAATATATAAGTTGTTGATATGAACTTGTATTCCTTGAAATGATGATTCTTGTGATGCAATTGTTGTGATTGTTGTTGTGAATTTAAATTGTCAGGTGGGGTCGGGTTGCGCGCCGCAACACAAAGTAATAAGGTTGATGGATTGCGGTGATAAGGATGGCCGAGGTAATAAGGGTGGCCGAGGTAATAAGGATGGAATGTGATTGTTATTACTACTGAAATGAAAATCTATGAGCTCTTGAATATGATGATGTTGAAAGGGGAAAAGGAGAGACTGTGAAACTTGTTTGATTTTGGTTGTTTCCTTCCACGTGCATTGATTAATTGGTTCTATTACTGTTTCTTAATTGTGTATTGTTTGATTTTACTTAGGAAAAATTTTGTTTATACATACTAGTACTATTCCAGAGTACTAACGTCCCTTTTTCCGGGGGAGCTACATCTTCTATATGGATGTAGGTGGGTGCACAGCAGGTTGCTCAGCTCGCCGTTACTGGTGTCCTCTCCTCATCCTTTTTCAGCTGTACTAGTGAGCCCCACTTCCTCCCGGGGCTATGTGTTGTTCATGCCTTCTACTTTTTGAGTATATTATATATTGTAAGGTATAGTCGGGGCCTTGTTGCCGGCAAGTATTATATAAATCCCTAGTACTCTTAGAGGTTCCGTAGACACTATGTGGGTGTATATGTATATTTTGGGCAGTGGTTGTATGTATTTGTAATCGTGGTCCGTATCGGGAAGTGTTGTATCTAATATGAGTGAATTGGGGAAATCTATTACAATAATGAACATGGGGGAAAATTTGGCGTAATGTGGCAATCACACACTTTTAAGCTTATCTCACTGTTTCACATAAATAATGTATGTTATAGATACGGGGGAAACGCGTTGGGTGGGAAAGGCAAATTAGGTTCACTCGACTGGGGCCATCCGGTCGAGTGCCGATCGCGTTCAATGATTTTGGGGTGTGACAAACTTGGTATCAGAGCCTAAGGTGTTAAAAGTGTCCTAGGATGTCTCAGAGTCATGTCTAGTAGACCCCTTCTTATCGGTGTGTTGTCGACCACATCTATAATTTGGGGGCTACATGGACATTTAGGAAACACCCTTATTATTGTTACTCTATATCGTGCGGTGAAGTGGTAGGTGAGAATATTCTTGCCTAACTCGTGCTCTGTTCCAAAATTTTTAGTGATGGCACCAAGGAAGAGAGCTCGACTCGGCCTAGAGGCCAATGCCGCCCCAAGTGTGGCCGTAAATTTTGTACCCGATGGTGCGGGTGAGAGCGAATCCCTGACTTTGAATCCATCTAGCCCATCTTTTCCAGATCAGAGTTTTCCTATCCCTGTTGTGGCGGAGTGTGCTACAACCCCTCCCGCCGATATTCCTAATCCTTCCTCGGTTCAAACTCCAGGTCCCGGTACTTCCGATGGGGACCTCAGGGGAGTTATTCATATGTTGACCCAGTTAGTGGCCGCTCAGGCCCAAAGATCTCATGCTGCCCTTGCATCCTCTAGCGAACAGGGATATTCTGCCTATTCCAGAGTCAACCAGTTTTTGCGGTTGGTGTTTGTCCCAAACACACACGCAAGTATACGTGGTCGACAAGTAGTATAAATTGTAAGTCCAGATATCGTACCCACAGAGACTTGTGATTAACTATCAACTAAATTAAACCCAAACAATTAATCTATTCAAGCAAACACTAAAGTATGACTATTTTAACTAAAATTAATCTAGAATAATAAACTATGAAATTAACGAAAAAAATTGGAANGATTAACAAGAACGCATTAATAATTCCCGTATAATAACCAAGCAAGGCGATTAGGTATATTCCTATCCTAACCGCAAATCCGCTCCCCTGAAGGGTTAAGATCTTGCTCTACCCAATCTTATATGCAATCTAGAATACCCTCTCCCGAGTTCAATCCTAGATTCGTAGACAGTATTTAATTGGTGATCAAGAAATCAAATAATTAAGCTCAAGATTGAATAAATAAACCAGTATGATAAAATAATAAGAACAATTCAAGCTTCAAACTACAACGTTCATGTAGCACCCCAAAACTATAGAACTAATAAACTATGAAATTAAAGGAAGAGAAGAGAAGAAAAACTAGGTAGAAGCCTCCTTCAAGCGTGGTGTGTGTTCTTCCACGTCCAAATCCCCCACGTGAATCCCCCTCGTGAAATCCTCACGTTAATCCCCCCTCAAAGTTGTATTTGTTAGTCTATTTATATGTTTGGGACAAACCCTAAACGTGTAGGAGACTTATATTCAAACCTTGAAACACTTAAAACCTTCAAAACTCGGAATTGGCCGGACCAGGGACCCCAGGCGTTAAGCCCCAAACGCCCAGCTATAGCCTGGGCAGGTCTGGCATTTGGGCTCTAACGCCCAGCTATAGCCTGGGCAGGCCTGGCTTTAAGGCCCAAATGCCCGGCTATAGCCCGGGTCACTCCTTTTTGACTCTTGAGCGTATTTTTGACGTTTATGTATCCATTTAGCTCGGCTTCCATCTCAAATTCACCTACACATGAAATAGACTCCATTATGCACATATGACGTGTATTTTTATCACAAACGCACATAAAATGTAAGGTAGATAATGCTTAAAACCATGGATTCTAGCCACGCATCAGTTGGCCCCTCCAGAGTTCTCAGGTATTGATATAGAGGCCGATCCGCAGGACATTGTAGATGAAATGTACTAGACGGTTCGGGTTATGAAGGCTACAAAGACAGAGGGGGTTTAGTTATCATCTTACAAGCTAAGGGGAGTAGCATATTCCTAGTTCGAGATGTGGGAGGATTCCCGTAAGGAGGGAAGTCCTCCGGCGAGATGGGATGAGTTTGTTTATGCTTTTATGGATCACTTCTTGCCTGTCGAGACTATGGCAGCCCGTGCTACGGAGTTTGACGTTCTCAAGCAGGGTAATATGAGTGTGTGGGAGTACCACATGGAGTTCGTGAGGTTGTCCAAGTACGCTACTCAAATGGTATTGACTATGGATGCCAGAGTTCGACGGTTTGTTCAGGGCCTCAGTCCTTTGGTTGTGAACGAAGCTGCTACAGCTGCCTTCCACTCAGACATGAATTATGGTAATATAGTGGGATTCGCCCTGGCCACAGAGGCTAGAAAATTGAAGATAAGGTCGAAGAGGGAAAGTATTAGATGGGCCCGGTCAGCGGGCCACTCAGGGAGTTCAGTTGGAGAAGGGAGGCCAGTTCATGGGAGAGGCCCATCAGGGCCATCCCAGTCTTATGCTCATTCCTCATCTAGTGCGCCGCAGTCAGTTCCCCATTATCAGCAGAGCATTCAATGGGGGCCAAGATCAGGTAGCAGGAGACCCCATTAGTCCAGTCGTCCAGGAGGGAGGTTCCAGTAGCAGAGGAGGGCTCAGTGCCCTAAGTGTGGTAGGTTCCATACCGAGTCTTGTTACCTGGATATCCCCATAAACTACGGGTGTGGGGTGAGAGGTCACATTCAGCGGGATTGTCGTGCGCCCAGTCATGGCATGGGTAGTGGTTTTGCTCAGCCGTTCGGTTCTTCAGTCGCCGCATCATCAGTACGTCCTCTGGCTCCAGCAGTGCGTGGTGCCGTTAGAGGTGGGGCCCGTGGTAGAGGTAGACCCAGCCGGTTCTATGCTTTGATTGGTCGCCAGGGTGCGGAGGTTTCCCAAGATGTTGTTACAGGTATTCTGACTGTCCAAGCCCTTGATTGTTATGATCTTATTGATCTGGGGTCCTCCTTGTCCTATGTTACCCCATTTATTGCTTCATGTTTGGGATAGAACCCGAACAGCTTCATGAGCCGTTGTCTGTGCCGACTCCGGTTGGTGATTCCATTACAGCCGCACGAGTCTATAGGAATTGGGTTTTCACGGTGTGTGGTCGAGATACCACGGCCGATATTATCGAACTTGGGATGTAGATTTTGATTTTATCATGGGAATGGATTGGCATTACTCGTTCTTTGCAAAACTCGACTACCGAACCAGAATTATGAGACTAGAGTTTCCTAACGAGTCAGTTATTGAGTGGAAAGGGAATGGTGTGGTGCCGAAGGGTAGGTTTATTTCATACCTTAAGGCCTCAAAGATTATTAGAAAGAGGTGTGTTTATCATTTGGTCCGGGTTGCAGACACCACTTCAGAAGTATCTGTCCCCGAGTCCGTTTCAGTCGTGAATGAGTTTCTTGAAGTGTTTCTGGAAGAGCGTCCGGGGATTCCGCCAGAGAGAGAGATCGATTTCGGGATCGATGTATTTCCAGATACGCAACCAATATCTATTCCACCATACAGAATGGATCCAATAGAGTTGAGGGAGCTAAAGGAGAGAAGGGGTTCATTCGGCCAAGTGTGTCGCCGTAGGGCGCTCCGGTTCTTTTTGTCAGGAAGAAGGATCGTTCGCTTCGGATGTGTATTGATTATCGGCAGCTCAACAAACTCACTATCAAAAACAAGTATCCACTGCCTCGGATAGATGATTTGTTCGACCAATTGCAGGGTGCGAGGTTCTTCTAACAAATTGATTTGCGGTCAGGATATCACCAGTTGAAGATCAGAGAGAAGGATATTCCAAAGACCGCCTTCAGAACTCGTTATGGCCATTTTGAATTCTTTTTAATGTCCTTTGGACTGACCAATGCTCCAGCGGCTTTCATGGATCTTATGAATCGGGTTTTCAAACCGTTTCTGGACTCCTTCGTGATTATTTTTATTGGTGACATCCTTGTCTACTCGTGCAGTCGGGAGGATCATGTTAATCACCTCAGGGCAGTTCTACTGACTCTTCATCAGCACCAATTGTATGCCAAGTTTTCACAATGTGAATTTTGGTTGGAATCAGTCACATTTTTGGGTCATGTTGTTTCTAGAGAAGGGATTAAGGTTGACCCTTAGAAGATCACACCGGTGAAGGATTGGCCTAGACCGACGACCCCGACGGAGATTTGCAGTTTCTTGGGTCTAGCCCGGTATTATCGAAGGTTTGTGGAGGGGTTATCTACCCTCGCCTCCCCATTGACGAAATTGACATAGAAGGCAACTAAGTTCCAATGGTCCGATGCTTGTGAGAAGAGCTTTCAGGAATTGAAATCAAGATTGACTTCAGCACCAGTGTTAACTTTTCCAGAAGGCATGGAGGGATTTGTCGTTTATTGCAATGCTTCAAGGGTTGGTTTGGGATGTGTGTTGATGCAAAACGGGAAGGTTATAGCCTATGCTTATAGACAACTCAAGAGTCATGAGAAGAACTATCTGACGCATGATTTAGAACTCGCGGCAGTTGTGTTTACATTAAAAATCTAGCAGCATTATTTGTATGGGGTCTATGTGGACGTGTTCTCAGACCACAAGAGTCTCCAATATTTGTTCAGACAGAAGGAGTTAAACTTAAGGCAGCGGAGATGGTTAGAATTGCTTAAGGATTATGATATGAATATTCTTTACCATCCAGAGAAAGCAAACGTAGTGGCCGACGCTCTCAGTCGGAAGTCTATGGGTAGTCTGGCTCATTTGGAGGAAGATCAGAGGCCGTTGGCTCGGGAGGCTTGCCAGTTGGCTAGTCTGGGGGTCTGCATCTCGACCTCTGATGAGGGGAAGGTTATGGTGCATAATGGGGCAGAATCATCTATTGTAACGGAAGTCAAGGAGAAGCAGTTAATGGATCCAGCTTTGGCGTAGTTTAAAGAGGCAGCTTTGAATAGCAAGGTTTCGGCATTTTCGCTCGGGAGCGGTCATGGGTTAACTCAACTTATGGAGATTCCAATGTGGAAATGGGAAATGATCAACATGGATTTAATGGTACGGTTACCTCGCACTCAGCGTAAGTTCGACTCGATTTGGGTGATAGTGGATCGAATCATGAAATCAACTCACTTCTTGCTGGTCAAGTCCACCGATACTGCAGAACAGTACGCTCAGTTATATACCAATGAAATATTCAGGCTTCATGGCACTCCAGTTTCTATTATATAAGACCGAGGGGCCCAGTACACAGCTAATTTTTGGAGGAAATTTCAGCAAGGTTTGGGTACTCAGGTAAATCTCAGCACAGCATTCCACCCGCAGACTGATGGTCAGGCAGAGCGGACTATTCTGATGCTTGAAGATATGTTGCAGGCTTGTGTATTGAACTTCAAGAGTAGTTGGGGGATCATTTATCGCTTATCGAATTTTCTTACAATAACAACTTTCACGCTAGTGTTTAGATGGCACCATTTGAGGCATTGTACGGATGGAGGTGTAGATCTCCGATTGGGTGGTTCGAGGTTGGTGAAGAAGAATTGTTAGGGTCAGATCTTGTGCACCAGGCATTGGAAAAAGTCAAAGTCATTCGGGAGAGGATGAAAACCGCTCAGAGCCGTCAAAAATCTTATGCAGATGTTCGTCGTAGAGAATTGGAATTCCAAGTTGATGATTGGGTATTCTTGAAGGTATCTCCCATGAAGTGAGTGATGCGGTTTGGGAAAAAGGGAAATTGATCCCAAGGTATGTCGGGCCATATCGGATTGCTCAAAGGATAGGACAAGTGGCTTATAGGTCGGAATTACCCCATGAATTGTCATTAGTGCACCCGGTGTTCCACGTGTCCATGTTCAAGAAAGTGGTTGAAGATCCATCAGTCATCGTTCCAGTTGAGACCATTGAGGTTACCGAAGAATTATCATATGAGGAGGTTCCGGTTGCTATTCTTGATAGACAAGTCCGTAGATTGAGGAACAAATAAATTGCTTCAATTAAAGTATTGTGGCGAAGTCAGCGCATTGAGGAAGCCACGTTGGAGGCGGAAAATGAGATGAAAGAAAGATATCCCCACTTATTTTAATAAGTCTAGTAGTGATGTCAGAACCCTCTCCTCTATGCAAATTATACTTTACGTTCGGTTCTGTGCAAAAGCACCCCATCTTCCCCTAGTTGCCTTATTGCTGTAATTTCAAAATGTGTGCTAAAACCGAACTCGCTGTTCTATTTTGGGTAGTGTGCAACCCTTGAGGTAAATGAACATTTCGTAAAACATATGTGCTAGGCAAGTGATTAATGGTAGAATAGGTCGGTCGTAATGGATAACATATTATATTGAGGTGATCGAGTTGTATGGGACTCATTAAAACGACCAAGTTATATACAAAAATGTGAACCATGAGCAAATTTGTGATATAAGAGGAATGAACTATATGTAGTTCACAAAATGATTGAATGTCTGCAAATTGTTGGAGTAACAACGTGTAATGGTTCTTGGAAATGTGTTTCGGGGGCTCTCTGGAAGGTAGATAGTCTAATTACAAAGGGAACTCTGGCAAATTTTTCGGAAAAATCGGAGTTTGTGAAAATCTGGAAGTTGCATATCATGCTTTCAAAACGAAATGATTTCCAAAACCCTCATTCGAGGCCAAATGATTTTTAAGGGGGGGGGGAGGATTTAAGGACCTGTAAAATTTTCTTGTTTAAAAATAATGTCGAACAAGTCCCCGAGTTGTTTTATTGTGGGAATCTTTGAAACAGACCTGAATTGAGTAAAAAGTACCCCGATACTTAAAGAATATAATTTTCCAAAAAGTAGGTTTTATGCGACGCACTATGAAATTGCATAGCGTGTATGCGGACCACATAATGGTCGCATACCTGGGCAGAATACTGCCCCATTTGAAGTCAATTATGCGGTCCAGTATGCGATCACATAACTTGTATGCGGACCGCACAATTGGTCGCATACCTGGGCAGTGTGTTCTGGATATTTGGCCCTTCTTGAGGGCCATTGTGCGGTCAGATCTGCGAACCGCATGTCAGGAATCCGATTGCATTCCTGACCGCATTCTTGTGTCAGGCCCTATTTTTCTAATTTTTAAAACCCGATCCCAGTTCATTAAAACACCCTTCCCATTCATTTTTAACAATTTTTGAACAAAAGTAGAGAGAGGGGAGAGAGGGTTCTTGACAGAGAAAGCTTCATCTTTATCAATTGGACTTTCAAAGTCACTCAGGCCTGGAAATTTCAAGTAATCATCTTCTTCTTCATTGTAATAGGTAAGAATCCCCAAACGCTTTTCGTTAGTTTTTTGGTTCTAAACAAAAAGGGGGACTCTCATGAATTGATTCTTGAGAATATAAGTTTATACCTTGCATGCATGATCATTAATGTCCATAATCTAATAAGAGGAAGTGGGTTGGGGTAAAGTTCGCAAATAAGGGTTGGCAATCTAACGGGGGAGTCACATAGCAGTTGATAAAGTGCTCAAAAAGAGTTCAAATTGTATGCGTGATTCCAATTATAAGTTGAATATGTTTAATTGTGAACTAGATTGACGGTACTAGTCGGTCCGGTGATTCGTGAGTAAAAGTTAAGAAAAAGGAATTTCGACCCCAGGTATGTATGGCTAACTTTAACCCTTGTAGAATTCCTTCGTTGGGTCCTAGTATTTGGTATGTGTACCTCGTTTGGAAGTATGTGAATTGATTATTCAAATGTGTTGAGACATGAGATTCTATTC
Organism: Nicotiana knightiana; assembly: GCA_005239525.1. Classification (NCBI taxonomy): domain Eukaryota; kingdom Viridiplantae; phylum Streptophyta; class Magnoliopsida; order Solanales; family Solanaceae; genus Nicotiana; species Nicotiana knightiana. The sequence goes on along the minus strand of ML424470.1, from coordinate 66,006 downwards.
TCTGATTTTCCTAGTTGATTATCATGCTACCGTATTGTATTAGGTTGTGAAAGGTGTTTGATGTGTAGTGAACGAAAGATTGATAATGTTCTCAAATGTGGGAATGTGTATGTATTTAAACGACGTACATGGAATGTAATGAAAAATAGTATTGTGAAACGATATAACTGAATTGGGAGATTATAGCAACACCATGTTCATGAAATTACTACTTGATAAGAGTTATGGTGCCTTGGGCCCAAATAGATATGTTTTTAATATGAACTTGTATTCCTTGAAATGATGATTCTTGTGATGCAATTGTTTGTGATTGTTGTTGTGAATTTAAATTGTCAGGCGGGGTCGGGTTGCGCCCGCAACACGAAGTAATAAGGTTGATGGGTTGTGGTGATAAGGGTGGCCGAGGTAATAAGGGTGGCCGATGTAATAAGGATGGAATGTGATCATTATCACTACTGAAATGAAAATCCATGAGCTCTTCAATATGATGATGTTTAAAGGGGAAAAAGAGAGATTGTGAAGCTTGTTTGATTTTGGTTGTTTCCTTCCACGTGCATTGATTAATTGGTTTTATTACTGTTTCTTAATTGTGTATTGTTTGAGTGTACTTGGGATAAAGTTTGTTTATACATACTAGTACTATTGCACAGTACTAACGTGCATTTTGCCGGGGGCGCTACATCTTTTATATGGATGTAGGTGGGTCCATAGCAGGTTGCTCAGCTTGCCGTTAGTGGTGTCCTCTCCTCATCCCTTTTTAGCTATACTGGTGCGCCCCACTTCCTCCCGGGGCCATGTGTAGTTCATGCCTTCTCCTTTTTGAGTAAATTATGTATTGTAAGGTATAGTCGGGGCCTTGTTGCCGGCAAGTATTATATAAACTCCTAGTACTCTTAGAGGCTCTGTAGACACTATGTGGGTGTATATGTATATTTTGGGCAGTGGTTGTATGTATTTGTAATCGTGGTCCGTATCGGGAAGTGTTGTATCTAATATGTGTGAATTGGGGAAATCTAGTACAATAGTGTAACATGGGGGAAAATTTGACATAATGTGGAAATCACGCACTTTAAGCTTATCTCATCGTTTCACATAAATAATGTATGTTATAGACATGGGGGAAACGCGTCGGGTGGGAAAGGCAAATCAGGTTCGCTCGAGTGGGGCCACCCGGTCGAGTGCCATTTTGGGGCGTGACATTTTGACCAAATACACCCCTCATTTTGGTGAATAGTGACCTTGATCCGGTTCTTTACCAACAAAGCCGAGGGGTTGCCGTTCACCCTCGATCACCTCATCAGGTTATCCATCCCTCGCATCTTTCGAGGGTTGATCAAACTGCAACGTCAAGCGACCAAGTGTTGTTCTTGAGTATCGATGAGGAAAAAAGACCGAGGGTTGATGGGTCAGTTTGTTCAGGTGAGGACCAGTAATCTCATTCCGTAAGAGAAAACTCCATTTCTTGAGAAATGGAACCCGAAGCGTAAGTAGCATTCTACTCGTTGATTTCAATATTGTGTTTCGTTTTCTGCTTTATTTAATACATGCTTTCATCATACAACAGTTATTTGGATGCCTAGAGCAATACCTAACCTCGAGAACTGGGTCTGAAGGCTAGCTTTAACTTTCTCTTATGCTGAGCGCTGTTGGTGCGACTTGGCAAAAGACCGATGGGAAGAAAAGAACCATGGTAAGTTTCCCCTTTCTCATACCTGATGCATTGGCTAAATTTCTTTTCACTTACTTAGTCTTTTCTTGTGCAGGCCTGAACAAGGATGCAGCCCTGAGGCCTCCAAATAGCGATGAAGAGGCTATGGCCCCGGCTCTGAAGCCGGAGAAGGACAATAAGTGGAAAGGGGCCTCGACCTCCGACGGGGAAATCCAAGAAAGAGAGAAACTCGGAAACCTAAGGTGAACATTATAACTTTGATTTTGGAGTCAGTCCAAATGCTAAGGGAAGAAGAAGAAGATGATGAAGACAGTGACTCGGTACTGGTGACCCAAGTGAGGAAGATCGTCGAGACTTCGAGACTTTAAAGAAAGATTTGGGAAAATTCACCAAATCATCTAAGGCTGAGGGTGCCTCTCGTCAAATGACGAACATATATTAAAGGGGGTTGGTCCCGAGACCCTAGAGCTAAATAGAATTCCCCAAGTGACTTGCTTGGGGCAGTGACAGCAGGTCACTCCCAATCCCTTCTTGACTTTTTTGATGAGGCCATAAGGGATGCACAAGCCATAAGGACTCCCGAAATAGGCGGAGCCCCAGGTGGGGAGGATACATTTCGAGGTTGCTTTACCGGGTTCGAGGATGCCTACGATCTCATTCATGCATCCAACCTCTTCAAAGAGGCCCAACGTCTTCTGAATCGAGTAAGTTGGAATTTTATTGGTGTAGAATTATTATTTTTTTCTTTTTTCTATCGAACTCTTTTTTTTTCATATAGTCTTTCTTTAAGTCTCGGGCCGAATTAAGCCAGTGTGAGGCTGATCTCCATAGGATTTCATAGGAGAGGAATACTCTCAAGCTTCTCTGTGGGCAGAAGGATGAGGAGATCAAGAACCTCTGAGCTGATTTTGGCTAGAGCTCGTAAGGAGGAAGCCGAGCTGAACGAGCAGGTAACGATTCTCTTGAAAAACAACCGGCTTGATTTAAGGGCAGAAGCTAATGTTTCAATGTCACAACTGTGGAAAAAGATCAGAAGGATCGCAATATTCCGGGGGAGGTCGATCGAGTGAAAGCAGACTGCTATAAGTGGAAGGAAGGCAAGGACCATCTTGCTGCTCAAAAGGAAACTACCTTGACCCAGTATCGTCGGTCGAAGTCCAACTTTGAAATGCAATGGAAAAGTGCTCGATTCAGGCTAAGAGGGTTGAAGAGATCGAAGCTGATCTTGCAAAGGCCCAGGCTGAGGCCGAAAAAGCAATGGCCGAGTCTGATAAGACGGTGGCCATATATCTGGCTGATGCCGAAGGTGACCTAGAACAACTAAGGGAGGATGTCGATCGAGCACAATGGGATGTCGAGCTTGGAAAATTTCAATTCCGGAGAGAGACACTCCAGGAGATCCACACCCAAGGTTTCGACCTTTCCGAATAGATAGAAAAGGAAAAGGAGAATGAAGGCGATACTAGGATACTGGCCTCTTCTGACGATGATGATGATGAAGGCAGCAAGAGCAATTTTGATAATGTTGAGGGGCCAGAAGAAGATGTTTCCCCCGAGGAGGGAGTCACCCCCGAACATTGCTAGGACATTTGGATTTTTTCTTTTTTTTTTGTGTAGGACCCCGGTAGGTCCTTTGTCAATACCATGGTTTATATATATAGGAATCTTTTTTGAATTTCATCTCTGTAAGGTCCCATAAAAACCCGAATTTTGTGGTGCTGAAGTAGGCGTAGGGTTAATGGTAGTAGATAAACTCGTCGCGGTTCGGACTTTTGGATTTAACATTGTGTTAAAAAGATAAAGGAAAATATTTTGCAGAAAAGGCATTTATGCGGCTCACTATGCTGTCGTAGAATCACTATGCAGACTGCATTATGGCCGTAGTGTGAGGCAGCCTTTTTGGCCAATTTTGATGACATTTTTGCGATCCATTATACGATCGCATAACTATTTTGCGGGCCACACTTTGATCGCATATCCAACATTGATATTTGTCATGTGGGAGTTCTGCAGTACATTATGCAACCACATAATAGGTCTGCATACCGTAGACTGGTCGTAGACCGAGGCAGAAAAATTCCAGGGGTTGAAGGCAATTATGCGACCCATTTGGGAACCGCAGAAGCATCATGCGATCGCATATGCTACCGCAGATCTATGTTGATGCTCCTATTTTTTAATTTTTTAAACCCGACCCTATTCTGTTAAAACACCTATATTATGCCATTTTGAACCTATTTTCTGAAGTTTAGAGTGAGGGAAAGGAGCCTAGAGAGAGAAAGTGACTTTCATCAATTGTTCTTTAATTCTTTCTTAACCACCTTGAAGATTATCAAGGGAGGAACCTAAGTCTCCTTCCCAAGAGGTAAGCTTCTATCATCCAAGCTCTTAATTCCAAAATGTAGCTATAATGGGCCATTACGGAGATAATTCATGGGGATAAGGGTGATTTCTTTGCATTCATGTGTTCTTATGGTATGTGGGGAGGTTGTGAGTAAAAGATGGAAAATAATACGGTGTGGGTTGGCGTAGTATTTCATAAAAAGGGCCAAGAAAACCTTAATAAACACATAGTGTTAGATATAATACTCAAGTGAGCTAGGATTATGATCGTTTTCCTAATTATGTGTTCAATTTTTGCTATACTGCTATAATATATTGAAGTTCCTAATTCCGGAACATCTTAAAATTTTAAGAAGCTCAATTGAGGTATGTATTGCTAAACCCCCTTCTTCTTAGAATCGAAACACCTTACTTGATGTTTTAGTATTGCTTGAAGCTCTTATTAAACTCATGATTGCTTTTCCCCTTGTATTATTGTTCATTCTATTGAGATTGTGTTTTATCTTTACATACTAGTACTACTCGACAGTACTAACATCCCTTTTTCCAGGGGCGATACGTCTTTAAATGGATGTAGGTGGTTCCATAAGAGACAATATTGATCGCAGCTAGTGATGTATTCTCTTCTCAGCAGTCCTGGTGAGCCCCATTTCATCCCGAGATAATGTACTATATATCTTGTGCATATTTTTACCATGTTTTGAGTTATAGCCGGGGCCTTGTCTCCGGAATTATCATAACAATCTTTTGTATCTTTAGATGCTCCGTAGATGTTATGTGTGTTGTTTATGGGTGCTAGAAAGGTCAGACAAATTATGTGTGTTTTGAACTCTTGTTCCACAAAATCGTGAAATGCATATTTTTTTGGAACCTAACTATGATGTAGCAAAATGAAATGAAATGAATTATTAAGGTTTGTATATATATATATATATATATATATATGATATTTCCACTGTTTAACGAATGATTGTGCACCTTCTTCTTGGTCATTAGCGAGTCGGGTAGGAAGTGTCTAACATGCTTCCTTGACCGAGTCCACTCGATCGAGCACCGTTCGTGCTCCCCGAGGTTGGGGCATGACAAACTTGGTATCAGAGCCTGTGACTTTAAAGTATCCTAGAATGTCTCGTAGCCGTGTCTAATAGAGTCCTTCTTATCGGTGTGTTGTCGAACACATCAATAAGTTGGAGGCTACTTGGACATTTAGGAACAATACCCTTCTTTGATATTCTGGATCGTACGATGAAACAAATTGTTCGACCGTTTCCCCCCGCCCGTCACGCCCCAAACCTAGGGAGATATAGCTGGTACCCGGTGTCGCACTGGCCCGAGTGAACCACTCTGTAACTCATGATCATTCGACCAAAACTAGAAGATACATAGGTCGAGTTAGCTGAACTCATTCCTTTTGTAATTATCATGGGCCCACATGGACACAACTCATAATGTAGAACTATAAATGGGAAAACAGTGTATCACTGAACCATTTTTCTTAAAACATGAATACATATGGGCCGTCAAGGCCTCTGATATACTGTACAAAATGAACCTCTGTCAACGAAGACTCTAAGGTTATTTGACATCAAATAGAATAGGGTAACGACTTACCCATAAGTCTATAGAAAACTTCTAACACAATGACTCATAGTGTCAGCTGCACTCTGAATGAGGTGTAGTCTTACCGATCCTTCGTGAATGCCAATCTCGTCTACTATGAGAGCTCGTCAAATTGTTCATCTATACATGCAGTCATGAATGTAGCGTCCCAACAAAAGGACGGCAGTACGAGTAATGTACTGAGTGTAAGGCGGAACTGGAACATAACAGTAAGTCAACATTAAATAAAGACATATAACAGTGAACCTGAATCTTTGAAGTGCCACCGCGTATTCATACTTATTATAATATATATATATATATATATATATCTTTGAGATCGTTTCTATTATCCATATCGTATGATGCATGACAGCCCAACCAATCACTGGTAACTTCCCGACCGACTGTAGCGCGGTGGTAAATGCATGACTGCCCAACTGGCCGTAGGTCGGTGGTAAATATGTAACTGCCCAATCAGCCATAGCTCAATGGTAAATGCATGATTGCTCGACCTTTTGTAGCTCGGTGGTAAATTTATGACTAGCCAATCGGCCGTAGCACAGTGGTAAATGAATATGCATGTATCAAGATATTATAAATATTAACAACTTTATCAAATACCTCAATATTAACATTCTTGAAATCACTTTACAGGAATGAATAACATACACATCCTTAAATGTTAAGAGTAGAATCACTTATGGAATAGCATTACGTTTACGTATCGTTACTTGAATCATGCCAAAAGAAAAAAAGGGATAGCCTTAACATACCCGAGTCGATTCTCTTGACAATCCTCTAATACACGTTAATTGCGACAAAACACGAAACAAGTCAATTGAAAAGCCCGAAGCAATCACGTTGCTATGCAAGGAAAATCTTAACAGAAACCTTTCCTTAAGAACTTTAGCAATAACAATGCTTTATTTTTGGAAAATGATCTTTGTTGAAACTCTTTCCTTAAGAGATAAGAAATAACATTTAGAAAGAACGTCCCATTTAGAGATAACATTAGCAAGAAGGTAAGGAATCTTGGTTGAACTCTCTTAGAAAGAACGTTACTACATTCTTTTCTTAAGATATGTGAAGATAATTTTGAATTTGGAAAGTTATCCTTAATTATTAGGTGGGCCCCACATGTCTGGCTTAGTGTCACCTAATTTCTTCAAGTGTGATATCCTTACATCTCTTTGAAGCGTCATCAAATGGAAGGGGGATGTTGCCACGTTTGGGAGGGGTATGTCTTATCCCATGATTTTTATGTAATTACCAACTAATTTTAATTAACTTGTTAATTTTCCCATTAACCAATAATAAGGAATTATCTCAAATTACCTACAATACTACTCACTTTTATTATACTTTTTGTACCCTACTATCGTGGTCATGGGGTACAGTGTATAACACAAATCCATAAATATCGGGTATTATGGCTCGAACCGTATTTTATCCTAAATCGACAACCTTCAACAAAACTTATTTTCTTTGATTTGTTTACCCTCTATCCTTCACGGCACTTACTTATCATTTGTTATAAATATCATAAGCACTTATAACCTCAAAGATAGTCTTGTCCTCATCTCAAAGTACTACTATTATAATATTAAAATAATAAATCGTGGTACCATATTGTCATGACCCCAGTTCGCCCTCCGTGAACCTGTCGTGACGGCACCTAGTACCTATAACTAGGTAAGCCTAGCAATGCGGAATAACAACTAAATTTTCGGAATAATTAAGTAAAAGAAAGCTGAGCAATCTAAAAGAAAGACTGTATATAGATGCCACTTGGCACATACAACCCAAAATAATACGGAAGTATACAACATCACCCCAAAACCCGGAAACTCACGGGAACCACATGTTAACAGAACATATTACTCTACTCTAACTCCAGAATGTCTATACAAGTGTAAGGAAGAATAAACTTTTCCCAAAAAGCTGGAATAAGATAGAGACTCCTGGTCTGCGGACGCCGCAGATATACCTCGAAGTCTCTGTTGTATCGCTCAACCTCGGAGATAGTGCACCTGAGTGGAGGTACCTGGATCTGTACATGAAAAACATGTGCAGGAAAGGGCATGAGTACACTATAGTGGTACTCAGTAAGTGACAAGCCTAACCTCGGTCGGGTAGTGACGAGGAAGGTCAGGGCCCTACTGAGGTCAAACAATATAATAGGAATTTACAGTACGAAAACAGGCGGTAATAATGAGTACAGTAGTGAAATAAGACAGGTCAAACAAGGCAATAACAAAACACGAGAACAGAGTAAATACAAAATATGTAAGTAATAATAATGGTACCAATGAGGATCTCCCAGGATAACGTCCTGTAGTCCTTTTCTCAACTGCCCAGTGGATCTCCCGGGATACCGTCACATAGTCCATCATATGGATATTCGAAGGATCTCCCGGGATGCCGTCCCGTAGTCCATCATATATATATATATCCGAAGGATCTCCCGGGATACCGTCCCGTAGTCCAACTATCAATGTGCATGGGAATCTCCCGAGATACCGTCTCGTAGTCCCAAAGTAAATATGCAGGGGGATCTCCCGGGATACCGTCCCATAGTCCCAAAGTAAATATACAGGGGGATCTCTTGGGATACAGTCCCGTAGTCCAAGGTAAATTTGCAGGGGGATCTCACGGGTTAACATCCCGTAGTCCAAAGTAAATATGCAGGGGGATCTCACGGGATACCGTCCCGTAGTCCAAAGTAAATACGCAGCCACAACAAGAAGACATTCAGAAATAGAGTGCAAGAATACAAGGCAACGAGTAGTTCTAGCCTCACATGCTTCACGTAGTAAAATTAAAGCAACTTAAGCAAATAGGCAATTCAATTAAACTAGGCATGCTTTTCTAAGCTTACATAGGCTATAATCGCAAATAGAATAAAGCAGGTAAGAAAGAAACTCAGTCTAAATACTTGATGTAAAATCGGATTTTCAAAAATTAGCACAAGTATGTGCTCGTCACCTCACGTACGAGGAATTCAATTACCAAATATCACATCCTAAAGGAAAGGTCCCCCACAGAAGGTTAGACAAGCCACTTACCTCGAACCGGCTCAATATGAACTTGAAACCACACGTTTGCCACAAATATCCGACTCCAAATGGCCCAAATCTATTAAAATAAATTTCATACCATAAATAACATCTCATGCAATTGATTCTACTATTCAATTCAAGGTTACAGCGCGAAATTAGGTGAAATGACCAAAACGCTCTTCAGGACAACATTTCGGAGTCGGGTAAATTGTACGTTTTCAGAACCCTCGTACTCTCACAAGCCTAGCCATATAAAAGTCTCTCAAATCGGAGGTCAATCACCCAGTCTAATCCCAATTTTCGAAAAAACTAAGTTCTACCCCAAACACCCAATTTCATCCATGGAAATCCCTGATTTTTAAGTTGAAAACGTGTTAAATGATGTTAATGATTGAAAGAAATGAGTGAAAACCAACTTACAACTGATTTGGAAGAGTTTTTTTCTTTGGAATAATTGCATACGAGTGTTGAGGTTGAGAAAAATATGAAATATGAAGTAAAAACTCGGTTTTGTACAGTGTAGGCTACTGGTTGGCTTCGTAAATGCGAACAGGGGTTCGCAATTGCGAATACCCCTGACATGGTAATTGCGAAGTATAGTTCGCATTTGCGAACACTGAACAGGAGGGGGTAATTTTCATTTGCAAACATCTTGTTCGCATTTGCGATCAGGCCTGCCCAGGCATACCTTCGCATTTGCGATGATATTTGTCGCAATTGCGATCATGCCTGCCCAGCTATACCTTCATATTTGCGATGCTGGCTTCGCAAATGCGAAGCCTGCAGATCAGCCACACCAGCAGTTTCCAAGTCCAAAAATGAAGTCTGTGGCCTACCCAAAACTCACCCGAGCCCTCAGGGCTCCAAACCAAATATACACACTACCCCGAGAACATCCTATGAACTTTTACGTGCGATCAAATCACCAAAATAACATCATATACATCGAATTAAGCCTCAAAATCCATGATTTCTATCAAATTTCATAAAGCTTCAAATTTTCCATTTTAAGTCCGAAACATGTCAAACGAGATCCGTTTTCAACCAAACTTTACAGAAAGGACTTAAACCATATATAAGACATGTACCGGGCGCTGGAACCAAAGTACGGGCCCGATACCATCACTTTCTAATCATATTTCATTTTAAATCTCCTTAAACATTTCCAGAAAATAATTTTAATCCAAAATTCATTTCTCAGGCTTGGGACCTCGGAATTCGATTCCGGGCATACGTCAAGTCCCATATTTTCCTACGGACCCTCCGGGACCGTCCAATCACAGGTCCGGGTCCTTATACCCAAAATGTTGACCGAAGTAAAATTTTATTCATTTTAATATCAAAACTTAGCATTTTTCAGAAAATTACATATTTAAGCTTTCCGGTTACGCGCCCGGACTACGCACACAAATCGAGGCAGCCATAAATAAAGTTTCCAACGCCTCGAAAGCACGAAATGGGTAATAAAAGAGGTGATGACCCTTTGGGTTGTCACATTCTCCACCTCTAAAACAACCGTTCTTCCTCGAACGGACAGAAGAAGGAAGTACCTGAGTCGAGGAATAGATGAGGGTATTGGCTGCGCATATCGGACTTGGACTCCCAGGTCGATGCCTCAGGAGGCTAACCTCTCCACTGAACACGAATAGAAGGAAAACACTTGGATCTCAACTGATGAACCTGCCGTCTGGAATAGCTACCGGTTCCTCCTCATAAGATAAGTCCTTGTCCAACTGGACTGAACTGAAATTTTTAACACGTGCGATGGGTCACCGTGATACCTCCGGAGCATCGAAACATGAAATACCGGATGAACTCCTGCCAAGGTGGGAGGTAAGGCAAGCTCATAAGAAACCTCCCCAAAACGCCTCAATATCTCAAAAGGGCCAATAAACCTCTTACTCAACTTCCCTTTCTTCCCAAATATCATAACACCCTTCATAGGAGAAACCCGAAGCAGAACCCACTCTCCGACCATATGAAACATAACGAACCTTCCGGTCCGCGTAACTCTTCTATCTGGACTAGGCTGTACGGAGTCTATCCTAAATCACCTTGACCTTTTCCAATGCATCCTGAACCAGCTCTGTGCCCAATAGCCTGGCCTCACCCGGCTCAAACCAACCCACTGGAGATCTGCACCTCCTACCATATAAAGCCTCACACAGCGCCATCTGAATGCTGGATTGATAACTGTTGTTGTAAGAAAACTCTGCCAATGGAAAAAACCTGGTCCCAAGGCCCTCCAAACTCAATCGCACATGCACGGAGCATATCCTCAAGAATCTGAATAGTGCGCTCGGACTGCCCGTCCGTCTGGGGTGAAATGTTATGCTTAACTCCACCCTGGTACCTAACTCCTATTGAACGACTCTCCAGAACCGTGAAGTGAACTGAGTACCTCTGTCTGAAATAATAGAAAATGGAATACCATGTAGACGAATGATCTTCCGAATATAAATCTCCGCCAACCGCGCTGATGAATAAGTAGTCAGAACCAGAATGAAATGGGCTGATTTGGTCAGCCGATCCACAATCACCCAAATAGCATAATGCTTCCTAAAAGTGCGAGGAAGTCCAACCACAAAGTCCATGCTGATCCGCTCCCACTTCCACTCTGGAAGCTCAATCTGATGAAGTAACCTTCCCGGTCTCTGATGCTCACATTTGACCTGCTGGTAGTTGAGGCACTTGGCTACAAAATCTGCTATATCCTTCTTCATTATTCGCCACCAATAGTGCTGCCTCAAATCCCGATACATCTTCGTAGTACCCGGATGGATGGAATACCGCGAACTATGGGCCTTTGCTAAAATCAACTCTCGAATCCCATCATCATTAGGCATACTAATCCGACCCTGCATCATTAATACCCCGACATATCCAATGGTCACATCTCTGGCATCACCATGCTGGACCGTGTCCTTGAGGACAAGTAAATGAGAATCATCATATTGCCGCTCCCTGATACGATCAAATAAGGAAGACTGAGTAACCACACAAGCTAATACTCGGCAAGGCTCAGAAAGATCCAATCTCACGAACTGATTGGCCAAGGACTGAACATCTAAGGCCAGAGGCCTCTAGGACGCAGGAAGGTATGCCAAACTCCCCAAACTCTCCGCCTGGCGACTCAAGGCGTCAGCCACCACATTGGCCTTCCCCGGGTGGTATAATATAGTGGTGTCATAGTCCTTTAGCAACTCTAAACATCTACGCTAGCGCAAATTTAAATCCTTCTTCCTGAATATGTGATGAACACTCCGGTGGTCTGTATAAATCTCATAAGGCACACCGTACAAATAATGATGCTAGATGTTCAAGCATGATAAATGGCAGCTAACTCAAGGACATGGACAGGGTAATTCTTCTCATGTATCTTCAACTGTCTGGACGCATAGGCAATCACCCTACCGTCCTGCATCAACACCGCTCCAAGGCCAACTCGCGAGGCATCACAATAAATGGTATAGGACCCCGAGCCAGTAGGCAATATCAAGATTGGGGATGTAGTCAAAGCTGTCTTGAGCTTCGAAAAGCTCGCCTTACACTCCTCTGTCCACTGAAATGGAGCACCCTTCTAGGTCAATCTAGTCATAGGGGCTGCAATCGATGAAAATCTCTCCACAAAACGGCGGTAGTAAACTGCCAAGCCAAGGAAACTGCGAGTCTCTGTAACTGAGGACGGCCTAGGCCAACTTTGCATGGCCTCTACCTTTTTCGGATCCACTTGAATGCCCTCACTCGATACCACGTGACCTAAGAATGCCATAGAACTCAACCAAAACTCACATTTTGAGAACTTTGCATATAACTTCTTCTCTCTCAAGGTCTGAAGCACTGCCCTCGGGTGCTGCTCATGATCTTCCCGACTCTGGGAGTAAACAAGAATATCATCTATGAAAATAATGATGAACGAGTCAACATATGGCCTGAACACACTGTGCATCAAATGGATAAATGATGTGGGGGAATTAGTCAGCCCGAATGGCATAACTAGAAACTCGTAATGGCCATACCGAGTCCTGAAAACAGTCTTCGGGATATCCGGCTCCCGAATCTTCAACTGATGGTAACCTGAGCGTAAATCAATCATAGAAAATACCTGTGCGCCCTGTAGCTTGTCATATAAATCATCAATACGAGGCAAGGGATAACGGTTCTTCGCTGTGACCCTGTTCAATTGGCGATAATCAATACACATGTGCATAGAACCATCATTTTTCTTCACAAACCAGACAGGAGCACCTCAAGGTGAAACAATGGGTCGAATAAAACCTCTATCAAGCAATTCTTGTAACTGATCCTTAAACTCCTTCAATTCAGGAGGAGCCATATGGTAAGGAGGAATGGAAATGTGCTGAGTGCCCGAAAACAAACCAATGCCAAAATCAATGTCTCTATCGGGCGGCATGCCCGGAAGATCACCTGGAAACACATCGGGATAATCCCGTACCACTGGAAATGAATCAACAGAAGGGGTATCAATACTGACATCTCTCACATAAGCAAATTATGCAGCACACCCCTTCTCAACCATACGCTGAGCTCTAAGAAAAGAGATAACTCTATTGGGAGGGTGATAAAGTACCACTCCACTCAACACGCGGAATACCTGGCATAGCCAGCGTCACGGTCTTGGCGTGACAATCAAGAATAGAATAATGGGGTGACAACCAGTAAATGCCCAATATAATATCAAAATCCACCATATCGAGTAACAATAATCCCGAACTGGTCTCAAAACCATGAATAGTAACCAAACACGACCGATAAACGCGGTCCAGAACAAGAGAATCTCCCACAGGAGTAGAAACATAAATAGGAAAACCCAAAGAATATCAGGCTATACCCAAATGCGGAGCAAAATAAGAAGACACATAAGAATACGTGGAGCCTAGATCGAATAGAACCGATGCATCTTTGTGAAAAACTAGTATAATACCTGTGGTGACAGAATCGCAGACAACAACCTCGGTACGAGCAGGAATAGCATAATATCTGGCCTGGCCTCCCCCTCGAGGGAGACCTTTACCACCCCGACCTTCGCCCCTAGCTGGCTGTGCAGGTGGGGTAGCAGTTGGAGCTGTGATCATGGCCTGAGAAATCTGTTGAGTACGCTGTGGCTGAAAAGTTTGTGAAGATGCACCCCTACCAAGTATGGGGCAGTGCCTAATCACATGGCTTGTATCTCCACACTCGAAAAAAGCTCTGGGAGGACGTGGTGGCTGTGACTGGCTAGAGCCAGGTCTGCTAGAGTGACCTCTAAAAGCACCCCACGCAGGAGGCGCGCTAGAAACTGGACGTGCATAGTAAGGCTCCTGAGGCCTAGGTGGAGTTGGTGTACCACTGGCTGCTAGAAGAGCTGAATGAAATGGGCGGACCATATAACCCCTACCATGTCGACCTTCTGCTGGGGTACGGGCACCAGACTAGTGGCCCGACTCTCAAGACCTCTTGGCCTCCCTCTCCTCTCCCTCCCTAACGAGCGTACCCTCGATCCTCCTAGCAATGCTCACTACCTGCTGATAAGGAATGTCTATCTCCAACTCTCGAGCCATGCTAGATCTGATGGGTGGGACAAGACCCTCGATAAACCAGTGAACCCTCTCGTAGACAGTAGCAACAAAAATTGGTGCATGCCTAGCCAACCTGGTGTAACGTATAGAACATTCTGAAACTGTCATAGCAACCTGTTGTAAATGCTCCAACTCTGTGTGCCATGCGTCCTTGAGGCTCTGAGGCACAAACTCTCTCAGGAAAATATCTGAGAACTGGGTCCAGGTCAGTGAAGCATCCTCGTATGGACCGTCTAACTCATAGGTACGCCACCAATAATAGGTGGCTCCGCGAAGCTGGAAGGTAGGAAAGGAAACCCCACTATATCTGGCTATGCCCATAGTGCGAAGAATATGGTGACACTACACTAGGGATCCCAAGGAATCATCTGATGCTAGTCCACTGAATACCGAAGGGTCATACTTCTTGAACCTCTCAAGTCTCCGCTGCTCGTCCTCTGAAGCAGCTGACCCTTCCTCGGGCTGAACTGGCACAATAGGTAGCACAGGAATGACCTCTGGGACTTGGTCGTGCTCACGAGTGCGAGCGGCGGGAGTCTGTGCTCCTCCGCTGGCCTGAGATGTTGCTACAGAAAGGGGAAGCAACCCTGCCTGAGCCAGAGTGGTATACATGGACATGAACTGAGCTAATGTCTCCTAAAGAGTTGGAGTAGTAGTGGCAGTAGGCGTGGGAGGAGTCTGAACCTAGGTTGGATCTGCTAGTGGTACCTCGGCGGCAGCTCGCGCAGGTGCTTTCGTCGCACCACGTGCGCGGCCCCGGCCTCTATCCCGGACCCGGCTTCTACCCCGGCCCCGGTCTCTGGCGACTGCAGTAGGGGGCACGGGTGCCTGATCGTCCCGAGTAGCACGTGTGCTCACCAACTGTGAGAGAATAGAAAACAGAGTTTTAGAATTGATGTCAAAAGATATTGCACGACAAGGAAATCAATGAAGTGAAGATTTTCCTAAAGAGTTACATAGCCTATCGTAGGTAAGTACATATGTCTCCATGGCGATTAGCGATACTCTAAATAACCGGCCTGTGTTCCGTGACTCCTATGAACCTAGAGCTGTGATACCAATTTGTCACGACCCAAGTTCGCCCTCCGTGAACCTGTCGTGACGGAACCTAGTCCCTCTAACTAGGTAAGCCTGGCAATGCAGAATAACAACAAAGTTTGCGGAATAATTAAGTAAAAGAAAGTTGAGCAATCTAAAAGAAAGACTGTATATAAATGCCACTTGACACATACAACCTAAAATAATACAAAAGTCTACAACATCACCCCAAAACCCGAAAACTCACGGGAACCACAGGCTAACAGAACATATTACACTGCCCTAACTCAAGAGTGTCTATACAAGTGTAAGGAAGGATAAACTTTTCACAAAAAGCTGGAATAAGATATAGACTCCTGGTCTTCGGACGTGACATATATACCTCGAAGTCTCTGTTGTATCTGTCAACCTCAGGGATAGTGCGCCTGAGTGGAGGTACCTGGATTTGCACATGAAAAACATGCGCAGGAAAGGGCATGAGTACACCACATCGGTACTCAGTAAGTGCCAAGCCCAACCTCGGTCGGGTAGTGACAAGGAAGCTCAGGGCCCTACTGAGGTCAAACAATATAATAGGAATTTACATTATGAAAACAGACGGTAATAATGAGTACAACATTGAAATAAAACAGGTCAAACAAGGCAATAACAAAACACGAGAACAGAGTAAACACGGAATATGTACAGCATAATAATAATTGTAACAATGAGGATCTCTCAGGATACCATCATGTAGTCCTTTTCTCAATTGCCAAGTGGATCTCTCGGGATACCGTCCCGTAGTCAATCATATGGATATCCGAAGGATCTCCCGGGATACCGTCTCGTAGTCCATCATATGTATATCCGAAGGATCTCCCGGGATACCATGCCGCAGTCCCAAAGTCAATATGAAGGGGGATCTCCCGGGATACCATCCTGTAGTCCAAGGTAAATTTGCAAGGGGAACTCATGGGATACAGTCCCGTAGTCCAAAATAAATATGCAGGAGGATCTCACGAGATACCGTCCCGTAGTCCAAAGTAAATATGCAGGGGCATCTCACGGGATACCCTATTCATCTGTCGATAGTCAATACACATATGCATGGACCCATCCTTCTTATTTACGAACAACACCGGTGCACCCCAAGGTGACACACTAAGGCGAATGAACCCCTTATCCAGGAGCTCCTGAAGCTGCTCCTTCAATTCTGTTAGCTCCACTGGTGCCATACGATATGGTGGAATATAAATAGGTTGAGCGCCTGGCACCAGGTCAATACCAAAACCAATATCCCTGTCAGGTGGCATGCCTGGCAGGTCTGCAGGAAACACATCCGAAAAGTCACAGACCACAGGAACTGAATCAATAGCGGGAGTCTCACCACCGAAATCCCTCACAAAGGCCAAATAAGATAAACACCCTTTCTCAACCATGCGATGAGCCTTCAGGTAAGAAATCACCCTGCTAGGCATATACTCGGAAGAACCTCTCCACTCAATCCTCGGACACCCCGACATAGCTAAGGTCACGGTGTTAGCCTGACAATCAAGAACTGCATGGCACGGAGATAGCCAATCCATGCCCAATATCACGTCAAAATCGACCATGCTGAGTAACAGTAGGTCCACTCGGGTCTCCAGACCCCCAATAGATATAATGCACGATCAATACACACGGTCCACAATAATGCTATCACCCACCGGAGTCGACACATGAATAAAGGTGACTGGAGACTCACGAGGCACATCCAGAAAACCGGCAAAATATGAAGAAACATAGGAATATGTGGAACCAGGGTCAAATAAAGCCAAGGCATCACGACAACAGACTGAAACAATACATGCACTCACGGCATCAGAGGCCATAGCATCTGGCTTGGCTGGAAATACATACATGCGAGCCTAACCTCCCCTGCTCGACCTCCCCCTCTAAGGTGGCCTTTGGCTGACTGAACACCACCCCTGGCTGCCTGGGTGGTTGTTGAAGTGACTGGAGCTGAAGTCGAGGGGTGGCCCCTTTGCTGAGAAGATCCACCAGAACGGCGGGGACACTGCCTCCACACATGACCAAACTCTCCACACTCAAAACAACTCCCTAGAGATGGAGGCGGGGACTAATAGAAATCCCTAGTACCTGTACGGCCACTAGAAGACTCTTGTAGAGAAGAACCCTGAACTGGAGGTGCTCGAGCTACACTTTGAGCTGGGAGGGCACCAAATGAAGTACGGCCTCACTGAGAAACACAGGGACCCTGCCCCGAAGATGCACCACTATATGCTGGGCGGCCTGACTGAGGAGGCCTGAATGAATGGCCCCTACCCTGCTGAAACTATCCCCTGAAGGGAGCACCACTGGAACTACCCGAACCACGAGACCTCTTCGCCTCCCTCTCCTCCCGCTCCTGGCGGTGAACAGACTCAATATCTTGAGCTATGTCAAGAACCTGCTCGAATGAAGCACTCGATACTCTCTCCGGAGTCATAAACAACTGAAGCTTATAAGAAAGACAATCTACAAACCTCCTCACCCTCTCCCTATCAGTAGGGATAATCTCATAAGCATGCCTAGCCAACTCGAAAAATCTCATCTAGTACTAAGTGACTGATAACTCTCCCTGGCGCAATTGCTCAAACTGCCTACGCTGCTCCTCTATGTGGGACGGAGGAACAGACTTCTCTAAAAAGATCGTGGAGAACTGCTGCCAGGTAGGAGCTGTTGAACCAACCAGTCTACGCCTCTCGAAAGACTCCCACCAGGAAAAGGCAGCACCTACGAACTGAAATATAACAAACGAGACCCCACAGGTCTCCAGATTACCCGCGGTGCGCAGTATCCTCTGGCCCCTATCTGAAATCCCTAGGCATCCTCGCCCTCTGTACCGCTGAAAGTCGGACACAGAAGTCTGCTGAATCTCTCCAACCTACGCAGCTCATCTTCAGGAATAGCAAGAACCACATAATCCTGCACCAGAGCAGCTGGCTGAGCTGGGGCTGCTCCAGGTGCCTGAATACCCTGTGCAGCCTGCTCAGGTGCCCGGGTAGCTGGACTCTGATTGCCTCCCCCGGACTGAGCTGTGGTGGCAGAAGAAGACATGGCAACGGCTTGAGCCAAACCGGTGCATACTGACAGTATCTGAGACAGGGCCTCCTGAAGACCCGGAATAACCATAGGCACTGCTGGTGCCTGAGCCTGTCCCGCTGGGACACCATCGGCGGGAACATGATCATGATCGATAGGGTGAACCTGAGGTACTGACCCGGCCCCTGCGCGGGCTGTCCCCTACCTCTACCACGGCCTCAACCGCAGCCTCAACCTCTCGCTGGTCTAGCCGGTGACTGGTCACTCTGATCGGTATGGTGTTTTCTCATCATCTGTGAGAGAATGAAACAACGTAAGTTCAGATTTCAAGAATCAATAGATCAGCACGAAAGACTTCAACAAAGATAGAAATGTTTCCTAAAAGATCGGCAGCCTCTCGAAGATAAGTACAGACGTCTCCGTACCGATCCACAAGACTCTACTAAACCTGCTCATGACCGTTGAGTCCTATGTAACCTAGGGGTTTGATAGCAAACTATCACGACATAAAATCCTAACCGACCGTGATGGTGCCTATCGTGGAACTATGCTAGCCGACTACTGCATGCTCAAAATATTTTTTGAAAATCCCATTTAAGTTTTAAACATTTCATAAAAATATAAAGAAAATTTCTTAATATTATAGGCCAATTTTATACAGTACTGCCATCCCTAAAACCAGCAGCCAACATGTCATGAGAATCTAGTAAAATAAGCCAAAATAAACTATTATAACACAAAACTCCAAATCGAGCTAAATACAACAGGAAGGGAAAACAGAGATGTTGCGGACACTGATAAGCTACCTCTACTTCCCACGATCTGGCTCCGCTGTGAAATAAAGGCTAATGCTCGATATATGCTCATGAATCTGTACACAGAGGTACAGGGAGTAATGTGAGTGAGCCAACTCAGTATTAATGAAAAAATATCAAGTCTAAGTAGCAAGGAAACACATAAAAATCAACGCCATCAAATCATAATACACCCAGCCTTACTTTCCAATAGTATAACATATATAGCCAAAATCATCATGTTTTAAAAATCAACTTCATAAAAAGTCCTTTAAAGAATGCAAATTTTTAACAACTTTTAAACAAAGGATTTGGTATGCAAATGAATGTAGTAAAATCATAGTAGCCCCACGGGCAAAACATGTTTCATAATAAGCCCCTCGGGCATGCCTCACAATCCCTCAGCACATCACAATCACTCAGCACCTCACAGTCACTCAAGCCACCCAATCACTCGTTACTCGCACTTGGTGCACTCACTGGGGGTGTGTACAGACTCCGGAGGGGCTCCTTCAGCCCAAGTGCTAATATGACTCAGCACCTCACCATCACTCTTGGCCCTCGACCACACTCGGTGGAACTACACAAAAAGCCCCTCGGGCGAATTAGTAAAATAGGGTACTCGACCTGAATACATCATTTTGATGCTCATGTAGTGTAAATTAGGCTGAGTTTCAAAAAAAACTGTATGCACAATGATGCTAAGTAAAATCATCAATAACTAGTGAGGAAAAAAGCAGTGAAAAGCCCTCGAAGGGTCTAAACAGATCGGCACGAGGCCCAAACACGGCTTATAGCCCAAATATTTCACAAATCTTTAGAACATAATTTAACACAAGGTTTTGAGTAAATATGCAACTCATTAGTTGCCGCAGAGAGGACCTAGTCCAATCCAAATATCAGTACGCGCCGCATACTCGTCATCCGACATGTGCGCCATTCCAAATTCGGTGAGAAAATAATGCAATCCAGGGTTCCATACCCTCAGGACAAGATATAAGACCATTACTTACCTCTACCGGGCCACCGCACTAGTCCGCTATGCCTTTCCCCCAAAAATTGGCTCCCGATTGCTCCGACTCTAGCCAAAACTAGTTAACATTATCAATATATACTCAAGGAACACAACCTAATCGAAAATTATCAATTTAATCAAAAATCTCAAAATTCGGCCAAACTCGAGCCTCAAGCCCACGTCTCGGAATTTGATAATTTTTACATAATTAGAAACCGCGTTCTCCCACAATTATATACATACCAAGAACACTAAAATCGGACCACAATTGCCCACTCAAATCTTCAAAAGAAAAATAATTTTTTCATGCACCCTTCTTCCCCAACTTGGTTCAACTTCCAAAATTTTTGTGATTTAATCACTTAGGAATTGACATAGAAACGTGTTATGAAGTTGAAATTCTTACCTCCAAATAATTTCCCTTGATTTCCCTTCAAATCCCTCTCAAAATCTCTCAATTTTGCATGCAACGATGGAGGAAATGAAAACCAATTTCGAACTTCAGGCTTGTTAAACATTCTGCCCAGCTATAATAATTCCCTCTTCGCGAACGCGTCACTAGGACCGCGTTCGCATAAAACAATCTAATAGGCCCCTAATTTTAACTCTACGCAAATGCGGCCTCAAGCCCGCGAACGCGGCCTTAAGCCCGTGAACGCGAAGCACTGCCACCCCAGTTCTTCGCGAACGCATCCCCTGACACGCGAACGCATAGGCCAAAACCCCTGGAGGTCCCCAACCCCCCCTCTTCTTCGTGAACGCGTGCCCTTGAACACGAACGCGATGACTACCTCACTCAAACCTGCACGTTCGCGTTTGCGTCCTCTTCTTTGCGAACACGATGAACAAAATATCAGCTCCCCCAAACAACTCTTCACGAATGCGGCCTCCCACCTGCGAACGCGATGAACAAAAGGCTCTACAACCAAAACAAGAAAAATCTGCCAAGTTCCAAACTCAATTGATCCGTCAACTACACCATGATTCCTCTACATGAGGTTGCCATAAGAGCATTGTGAGGCGCAGAGGAGTGATCATATAGCCAAGGCATAGAGGCAGCAATACTGGTGTTATTGTCCCCCTTATTTGTACTCTTCCTATGTGGTTCTTTCTTCGCTTTTTAGTATTAATAAAACTAGCCCCAGGCCCTGCCTAGTGGATTGCTTAAAAAAAATAAAAAAAAAAAAAAAAAAAAATTTTTGATCCGTTAACCATCCGAAACAAACCCAAGGCCTTCGAGACCTCAACCGAACATACCAACATATCCCATAACATCACTCACACTTAGTCGAGCCTTCGAAACACAAAAAACAACACGAAAACACCAAATTTACATCAAATTCAAGCCTAAGAACTTTGAAACTTCTAAATTTCGCCAAGTACGCCGAAACCAACCAAAACACCTCCGATTGACCTGAAATTTTGCAGACATATGCAAAATGACAATACGAACGTGCTCCAACTTCTGAAATTCCATTCCGACCCCGATGGCCTATTTTCCACTACCGACCGAAAATCGCCAAAAACTAACTTTCGCCAATTCAAGCCTAATTCTACACCAGACATCACAAAAATATTCTGAACATACTCCTAAGTCCCAAATCACTTAACGAAGCTATCCGGGCCATAAAATCAACATTCTGAAGTCGTTTACCAATAAGTCAACTCTTAGTTGACTTTCTCAACTATTAGGCTACTTTAAAAGGCTAATGCCCAACTCACACCATAACCATTCCGGACCCAAACCAACTGATACAACACATCATAAACAGGATAGCGATATATAACAAATGCAGAAATAGGGGAAACGGGGTAAATCTCACAGAACGACCGGTCGGATCGTTACAAAGCGAGACATCAAATCGTCTCTAACTCTTCTTTACACTCTTGGCTAGATCTCTCGGTACCTAGAAACCATAGGCTGGAAGATATGCCACTAACGATGCCGCTATCTTTCCTGGATACTGAATCCTAGAGCTTCTATCCTTCTATTCAAAGTATATATTATTCACAACCTTCTGCACTCAAGTATCTCGTACATTGTTCACCTTTACCTTACATACCTTAAAATCTACATAGTATCTTCTATCTCTTTCATGACCTCCCTTCCAGATAGGTATAATTCACATCTATAACTTGAAGCTCTATTGTACTACCTGCACCTTTGGTGCATACACAATATTTTGAGAGCTTTATACCAACTTCTTGTGAGGCTAGTACTCTTTTAATAGACTTTATCATTGAGCCGTTATAAAATATGGGTGTTGTACTATATCTCTTGTACCTCTAATATTAAGAGTGATTCCGCTATGTTCTCGATCACGATTTCTATAATTTTCTAGATCCAATAATCAGACTCCTAATTTACTTAGTTGATGTAACTCTTTAGTTTTGTCACGCCCCAAAATCGAGGGACGAGATCGGCGCCCGACCGGATGATCCCGGTCAAGGGGACCTGGACTGCGTTTCCTGCCCAACGTGTTACCTCGTGTTTACAATATACATTATTCCACATGAATTAGCAATTTAGATCCCAAGCATTAATTTACCATTTGAGTTCATTTCGTCCTTTATCGTTTCAACATTTGGTAATCACAAAACATACAACAATTCTGATTCGGGCCACGATTACTAGTAAACACAATTACTGACCAAAATACATATATGTACAGCCCACATCATGTCTACGGAGCCTCTAAGAGTACTAAGGTTTTACACAATACTAGTCGGCAACAAGGCCCCGGCTATACCTAAGAATACATAACATATACAAAATAGGCGATATGGACTACACACAGCCCCGAGTTGAAATGGGGCTCACCGGATTTGCTGAAGGTATGAAGGGGAAGCACAGGCAGTCTGAGCTACATGTTGTGGAACCACCTACATCCATATGAAAGATGTAGCGCCCCCGGCAAAAATGGGCATTAGTACCGTTGAATAGTACTAGTATGTATGAATAAAGTTTATTCTAAGTAGAATCAAACAGTACACAATTGGAAGACAGTCAGGGTAACCACACAAGTACCACACAGATATACAGAAAATCACAAATGAATATTCCACGGTTACTCGTTTCAATTATTCATCTGTTGCAGCGGGAAACCTGATCCCACCGTACATTCACATTTTACCATTATTGTCTCTCCACCCTTATTACTTCGTGTTGCGGCGCACATTCCAATCCCACCGTACAATCATATTTCACTCTTATTACCTCTCCACCCTTATTACTTTATGTTGCAGCGCGCAACCCGATCCCTCCGTACATTAACATTTCACCCTTATTACCCCTCCACCCTTATTACTTCATGTTGCGGCACACAACCCGATCCCACCATACATTCACATTTTATAGCAACAACAACTAACAATTATATCACAAGGATCTTCATCATCAAGAACGTAAGTTCATATCAACCAATAACTATATGAAATCAAGGTACAATAATCCTTACCAAACAGTAATTCATATATGGTGTTGTCATCATTATTTAACTCAATTAAATAAAACCATTGTTTCTTTTCGTCATTTTCCACACTCGGCCCTTATCAATTAGATACCTTCCCACAATAGGGTACATTAATATTTTTTCATTTAGTAGCACATACTGCCATATTGACATATTCGAACAGTTAACGAACCTTGCACATGATAGGATGAGCACAAAGAATCACCCTTCACAATCATAATTAGCATGGTAATGAACTAAGAAATTCAGAGAACGAAATCTTACACCTCGACGCAGCAGGACAATCAATTCACATATGCTCAAGCAAGCATTTCATAGCGAGTGCTCGGACACCAAAAAGATGACTTGATTAGTTCCAAGCTTCAGTGATGAGAGAGGATCAATTTGATGAAGTTCGGACTTTCTCTCTCTAGAACCCACTCTTTCCTCTCTCTAACTTATTAGAAAATAAGCTTAAAATGATGAGGACGTTTTATATGGGTCTAGGGTCGGGTTATAAAGATAGAAAAATGGATAGTCCAACATTTTGGACCTAGCTTTAGCCTCGCATCGCCTGGCTAACGCCTGGTCTGGCCTGGCTTTATACGGGCTTTATCTACCTAAAGCCTAGTCTGGCCTGGCTTTACACGGGCTTTATCTACCTAAATCTTCGTCTGGCCTGGCTTTACCCGGGATTTAACTACCTAAAGCCTGGTATGCGCTAGCTTTATCCAGGCTTTATCTACCTAAAGCATGTCTAGCTGCGACAAAAAACTTTCAACTTCTCAGCGCATAGTTCAATCCCAAAACTCCGGAAGTACAATGTATTACCTACCGTGACACCACAAAACCTTAAACTACATAGTGAAGTTTTTCGGGGCCTTACAGTCTGCCCCACTTAGGATCATTTGTCCCCGAATGAGGATCAAGGTTTCACTAAGTTCTGAATATACTATATGCCGACCCCCAAATTTAGCCAACTCCGAATTTTCCTGAAAAGTTTTTCCAGAGTTTCCCTTGTAATTAGGCCTATCTACCTGTCAGAGAGCCCCCGAAATACATGTTTAACCAATTCCACACATTACCAGTCACTCTATCAACTAGCATGTAATTGGGTTACCTCAACAAGTCGTATGCAATTCAATTACTTCAATATGCTATACTATTTCAGTTAACACCACAAACTTGCGTATCATTTAACTATCACATGAATTGCACATAATTTATCTTACTTCAAGGAGTTGCACATTACCCAAATAATTGCAACATACACAAATATGGCATGACTTGAGAAGTTACAATAGCAGGGCAATTAGGGGGCAAAATAGGGTGCTTTTGCACAAAATTTGACACAACATATAATTGCTTAGGGATGACAATTTTCAAACCATTACCGGACTTATTCAAACAAATGGGGGTATTTCTCTTTCATTTCATTTTCCGTTTCCCATGAGGCTTCCTCGACTTGTTCCTCAATCTACGGACCTGCCTGTCAAGAATAGCAAACGGAACCTATTCATATGACAATCATTCATTAATTTCAACCGTCTCAACCGAAAAAATGGCGGATGGATCCCCAATCACCTTCTTCAACGTGGACACATGAAACACCGGGGGCACTAATGACATTTCAGGAGGCAATTACAGTCTATAAGCCACCTGTCCTATCCTTTGAGCGATCCGATATGGCCCGACATACCTAGGGCTCAATTTCCCTTTCTTCCCAAACCGCATTACTCCCTTCATGGGAGATATCTTCAAGAACACTCAATCATCTACTTGAAACTCCAAATCCTTACGATGAATGTCCGCATAGGATTTCAGGCAACTTTGAGCAGTTTTCATCCTCTATTAAATGACTCTAGCTTTTTCCATAGCATGCTTCACGAGATCCGGCCCTAGCAATTCTGCTTCACCTACTTCGAACCATCCAATTGGAGACCTACACCTTCTTCCGTACAATGCCTCAAATGGGGCCATCCGAATACTAGCGTTGAAGCTGTTATTGTAAGCAAACTCTATAAGCGGCAAGTGATTGTCCCAGATACCCTTGAAATCTAAAACACAAGCTCGTAAAATATCTTCGAGCGTTTGAATAGTCCGCTCCGCTTGACCGTCCATCTGTGGGTGGAATGCGGTGCTGAGATTTACCTGAATACCTAAACCTTGCTGAAATTTCCTCCAAAAGTTAGTTGTCAACTGGGCCCCTCAGTCCGAGATAATAGAAACTGGAGTGCCATGGATTCTGACTATTTCCTTGATATACAACTGAGCGTACTGTTCTGCATTATCGGTGGACCTGACTGGCAAGAAGTGAGCTGATTTCGTGAGTCGATCCACTATTACCCAAATTGAGTCAAACTTGCACTAAGTGCGGGGTAACCCTACCACAAAGTCCATATTGATCATATCCCATTTCCACATCGGTATTTCCATAAATTGCATCAACTCATCGGGCCTCTGGTTCTCGGCCTTCACTTGTTGACAATTCGGACACCTAGCCACAAATGTCCGCCACACACCTCTTCATACCATTCCACCAATAAATCTCTTTGAGATCATGATACATATTCGTAGAACCTGGGTGTAATGAATACCTGGAATTGTGAGACTCTGCCATTACCCTTTCCCGAACATCATCCACGTCCGGAACATATTGCCTCCCTTGGCACTGCAAAACAACGTCATCATTGCTGAGTGAAAATGATGTAGTCTTGTGATTAAGAATTACTTCCCTCAACTGTGCCAAAGCTGGATCCCTGAATTGTTTTACATGACTTCAGCTACAAGCGAAGACTCCGCTCAATTACACACCACGACATTCCCTTCATCTGAGACCGAAAGACATACCCCCAGAATGGCCAACTAATAAACCTCCCGTGCCAAAGGCCTCTGACCTACTTCCAATTGAGCCAAGCTACCCATGGATTTTCGACTAAGAGCATCAGCTACCACATTCGCCTTTCCTGGATGGTACAAAATATTCATATCATAATCCTTGAGGAATTTTAACCACCTCAGCTGCTTTAAGTTCAACTCCTTTTGCTTGAATAAGTATTGAAGACCCTTGTGGTCTGATAATGCGTCTACATGGACCCCATACAGATAATGCTGCCAGATTTTCAGTGCAAACACAACCGTTGCGAGCTCCAAATCATGCGTCGCATAATTCTTCTCGTGATTCTTGAGTTTCCTTAAAGCATACGCTATAACCTTCCCGCACTGCATCAACACCCACCCTAAACCAACCCTTGAAGCATCACAATAAGACACAAATCCCTCGGTAGCCTATGGCAAGGTCAACACCGGCCGAGGGCAATCTTAATTTCAATTCTTGAAAACTCTTTTCACAAGTATTGGACCACTGGAACTTTACTGATTTCCGCATCAACTTAGTTAGTAAGGAGGCAAGAGTAGAGAATCCCTCCACAAATGTTCGATAATACCCAGCTAGACCCAAGAAACTGCGAATCTCTGTTCGGGTCGTCGGTCTAGGCCAATCCTTTACTGCTGCGATCTTTTGGGGATCAACCTGAATCCTTTCCCTGGAAACAACATGGCCCAACTAGGTGACCGATTCTAGCCAAAACTTACATTTTGAAACTTTGCATACAACTGGTGCTGATGAAGGGTCTGCAGAACTGCCCTAAGGTGATTAGCATGATCTTCCTAAATCTTCGAATAAATAAGGATGTCGCCAATGAAGACGCTCACGAAGGAGTCAAGAAACGGTTTGAAAACCCGATTCATAAGGTCCATAAAAGCTGCTGGGGCATTGGTTATCCCAAAAGACATTACCAGAAATTCAAATTGCCCATAACGGGTCCTGAAGGCGGTCTTAGGAATATCCTACTCCCTGATCTTCAACTGGTGATACCCAGATCCTAAATCAATCTTTTAGAAGAACCTAGCACCTCGCAACTGGTCGAACAAATCATTTATCCGAGGCAATGGATATTTGTTTTTGATAGTGACCTTGTTGAGCTGCCGATAATCAATACACATCCGGAGCGATCCATCCTTCTTCATGACAAAAAGAACCGGTGCGCCCCAAGGCAACACACTTGGCCGAATGAAACCCTTTTTTAATAGATCTTTCAGTTGTTCTTTTAACTCTCTCAATTATGCTGGCACTATCCTGTAGGGTGGAATAGATATTGGCTGCTTGTCTGGGAATACATCAATCCCGAATTTAATCTCTCTATCTGGCGAAACTCCAGGAAGCTTATCCGGAAATAAGTAAATAATAGACATTAGAGAAACATGGAGTAAAAGACTTGGCATGTAAGTCTGAATAACTCTGTAAATCATGAAATACTCATAGTATCATGCATATTCATATGAATGTTATGTCGTGCTTAGGTACATGTGTTCATAACATCATCAAGCCTCTAAAGGCATCTCATCACATCATCTCGGCCACTGTGGGCAAAATCATCAAAATATACCAGCTGATCAGGTGGTGGTGCATATATAATCCCGTAACCTTTCCCATATCCCATATCCCATATACATATATATATATATATATATATACACAACGCATAAATAACACCATCTTTTCATGCATCAATATGCACTATAAATGAATGCAATGCATGAGAAGTATCTCAATAAAGTCTCTCGGATTGTCGTAACACCATTATTTCTTCGACTAATATCATGAAATAAACTTTATCAACTTACTTATTTTCTAAGACTTATGAATATATGATAGAATAATAGGACACATGGGGAATCAAGAACATAAGCATCTCTAGAATTTTTATCAACAGAGTCATTTGTGGAAGTGGTGCATTTGCTCGCTTCGTTTTTATCATATGGATCATTCCAAAAGAAAGAAGGGATAGCCTTAACATAACTGAGTCGATTCTCTTGATGATGTTTCCAACATCCGTCAAACGTGACAAAACATATAACGGTGGATCGAAGTAGGGGAGAATCCGTATGATATTTTTGAGAAAGATTGCCGCGTACTCCCTTAAAATTGCAAAATCTCATGTTGCTAAGATACAATCTCGTATGAATTTTTGGTGTAACTCACGTTGTCATTCAAATCCACGTGATATCTCTCTTTGAATTTAAGATGTTTCTTTGAATTTCAGAAATCTCCTTTGAGAGGTAACTCACGTTACCATCAACATTACCTTGAATGATTTAGATAGGCTTTTAAATTATGGTGGGTGTGGGCCCCACTTATGTGGTAACATAGCCACAAAAACTGTCTTAAAATGCCACATGGTAATGAGAGTTAAGAATCACTTAATTTCCCAAATAATGCTGCCACATTGGGGCTCGAGTTAATCCAAAAGACATTAATAACTTATCCACCAATTTCTTAATAACTTATTAATTTCCCATTAACTAATACCCCACATAATTAAGAATTATCTCAACTGACTTAAAATACTACTTACTTTTAACACACTTTGTACACCTTACTATCATGGTCACGTGGTACCTTTCATGTCACTAGTCCATAAATACAAGGTATTTTAGCTCGGCCGTATTTTGTCCCACAATGTCAAACTTTGACGAAATTCATTTTCTTCAATTTTCTTACCATCCTACCTTCACGAATTTATTCATCACTTATTTGAAATAGCATAATGCTTATAATCTAAATATAATCTCATTCCACAACTTATGTCGATTAACTTGCGACAAAACTTTAACGCACGAAAATGCGAGATGTAACATCTCATTTTCGAGCCTATCTTAATGTACATATGGTGTACTTCCATTTAGGAAAAAATGGGGTGTAACACTAGGGAAGCCCGCTCTATGGAATTTGAGAATCTTAAACAAGGGGGAAAGAATTTGTGGGAGTATTACATGGAGTTCGTGCGCCTGTGAAAATATGCTATTCACATGATGCCGACCATGGAGGCTAGAGTGTCGATTTGTGCAGGGCTTTAGCCCTTTGTTTATTAAAGTCGCTTCCACAACTGCCTTAAATTCTTATGTTAACTATGGTAAGATGGTGGCGTTTTCTCAAGCTACAAAGGCTCGAATGTTAAAGAACATGATGGAGCGAGAGGGTAGCAATAGGGCCCGATCAGCGGGCAACCTTGGGGATTTATTTGGTGGTGGGAGATGATATTTTAGGGGAGGGTCATCAAGGACATCCCAGTCTTATGCTTAGTATTCAGCTAGTGCACCTCCAGTAGGGCATAGTCTGCATCATGGGAGTCATTTCAGGCTCAATCAGGGCAGTAAGGGGTCCCACCATTATGGCTGATCAGGAAAGAGATTTCAGCAGCACCGAAGGCCCCCATGCCCCAAGTGTGGGAGGATGCATCTGGGAATCTGCTACATGGACCTACCAGTATATTATGGGTGTGGGAAGAGAGGACATATTCAGATGAAGTGTTTTTTATCCCGCCATGTTGCGAACAGGGGCACAACATTCAGTTCTGCAACTGCTACATCTTCAGCAGGCCCTCCAACTCGAGGCTCACCAACACCAGCAGGGCATGGTGAAGCTAGGTGTGGTGCGTGTAGTTGAGGAGGACCCAACCGTTTCTATGCTATGAGTGATCGCCAAAGTGCAGAGGCTTCTCAAGATATTGTCACAGGGATATTGACTGTCCAATGTCATGATGTATATGTTGTTATTGATACCGATTCAACGTTTTCCTATGTTACCCCTCATGTTGCTATTGAATTTGGGATAGAACCGGAACAAGTTCAGGAGTCGTTCTCTGTATCTACTCAAGTCGGTGAATCTATTGCGGTTGCGCGAGTTTATGGAGATTTTGTTGTCATGGTACTTGGTCGGGATACCATGGCCGATATCATTGAATTGGGGATGGTTGATTTTAATGTAATAATGGGGATGGATTGGCTTTATTCATATTTTTCCAAGCTCGATTGCCGAACTAGAACTAGGAGGCTTGAATTCCCTAATGATCCAGGTGTTGAGTGGAA
The DNA here is from genome assembly GCA_005239525.1 of Nicotiana knightiana. Classification (NCBI taxonomy): domain Eukaryota; kingdom Viridiplantae; phylum Streptophyta; class Magnoliopsida; order Solanales; family Solanaceae; genus Nicotiana; species Nicotiana knightiana. The sequence continues at coordinate 35,462 of ML424470.1, read as the reverse complement.
GGGGTGTAATGTGGTGCCAAAAGGTAGGTTTATTTCTTACCTTAAGGTCACGAAAATGATTAACAAGGGGTGTATCTACCATTTGGTCTGGGTTACGGACACCTATGCTGAGGCACCTATACTTGAGTCTATGCTAGTTGTAAATGAATTCCCAGATGTCTTTCCGGATGAGCTCCCTGGGATCCCACCAGAAAGGGATATTCATTTTGGGAGTGATGTGATGCCAGGCATGCAGCCTATATCTATTCCACCTTATAGAATGGCACCGACAGAATTAAAGGAGTTAAAGAAACAATTGAAGGATCTTTTAGAGAATGGTTTCATCCGACTGAATGTGTCACCTTGAGGCGCAACGATCCTCATCGTAAGAAAGAAAGATGGGTCTCTGAAGATGTATATTGACTACCACCAACTCAACAACGTCACAATAAAAAATAAGTACCTACTACCAAGTATATCTGATTTGTTTGATCAATTACAAGGTGCTATGTACTTCTCCAAAATTGATTTTCGCTTAGGGTATCACCAATTGAAGATCAGGGAGCAGGATAATCCAAAAATAGCCTTCCGAACTTGGTATGGGCACTTTGAATTCCTGGTAATGTCTTTCGGTCTAACAAATACCCTGGTATCTTTCATGGTTCTTATGAATCGAGTATTCAAGCTATTTCTTGACTCCTTTATGATAACATTCATTGACGACATTCTTGTATATTCATGAAGTCGAGAGGATCATGCCGATCACCTTAGGGAAGTTCCGTAGACTCTTCAACAACACCAATTTAATGCGAAGTTCTCAAAATATGAATTTTGGCTTGAAGCTGTTACATTCCTAGGTCATGTCATCTCCAGAGAAGGAATAAAGGTTGTTCCTCAAAAGATTGCAGCGGTGAAGAATTTCCCTAGACCTACAACTCCAACTGAGATTCGCATGTTCTTAGGCTTAGCAGGGTATTACAGGAAGTCTGTGGAGGGGTTTCCTTCTCTTGCCTCTACTCTCTCCTCTCCGTTGAGTAAATATAATCATAAAGTGGTTATGTTCTGATGGTCCGATTCTTGAGAAAGGAGCTTCCAGGAGTTGCAGTCGAGGTTAACTACGACACAGGTGTTGACCCTACTAGAGGTTACATATGGGTTTGTGGTATATTGCGATGCTTCAAGGATCGGGCTTTGGTTTGTATTTATGCAACACAACAAGGTTATAGCTTATGCTTCTAGGCAACTACGAATCATGAAAAGAACTATCCAACACATGACTTAAAACTTGCAGCGGTGGTGTTTGCATTGAAGATTTGGCGTCATTATCTGTATGGGGTCCATGTGGAGGTATTCACGGACCACAAAATCCTTCAATATAATTTCAAATAGAAGGAGTTGAATCTGAGGCAAAGAAGATGTTTGGAGTTTCTCGAGGATTACGGCATCGATATTCTGTATCACCCGGGGAAAACCAATGTTGTGGCGGATGCTCTTAGCCAAAAATCTATGGGTAATTTGGCTCACTTATGGGCAGATCAAAGGCCATTTTCCAAGGAGGTTCATCGATTGGCTAGCTTGGGAGTTTATCTTCTGGACTCTAGTGAAGGAGGGGTGATTATAGAAAATAGAGCGGAATCCTCACTTCTGGCGGAAGTCAAGGAGAAACAATATAACGATCCATTGTTAGTATAGCTGAAGGAGGGGACTCAGAAACATAAGACTACAACCTTTACTATTGACATGGATGATGGAACACTAAGGTACGAAGGGTGGTTGTGTTGTCCAAATGTAGAGGGTCTTAATGAAAGGATCATGGCCGAAGCTCAGACTTCTAGGTATTCTGTGCACCCAGGTTCTACAAAAATGTATCATGATCTCAAGGAAGTCTATTGGTGGAATGACATGGAAAAGAATGTGGTGACTTTGTGGAAAGGTGTCTGAATTTCAGCATGTAAAGACCGAACATCAATGGCCTGGTGATAAGGTTACCGCGCACTCTGCGCAAGTTCGACTCAATTTGAGTGATCGTGGATTGACTCACGAAATCATCACATTTCTTGTCAGTTAAACCTACCGACAAAATGGAATAGTATGCACAATTGTTTATCAAGGAAATAGTCAAGCTTTATGGCACCGCAGTCTCAATCATTTCCGATCGAGGGGCTCAGTTCACGGCCAATTTTTGGAGGAAAATTCAGCAAGGGTTAGGTGCTCAGGTGAATCTTAGCGCAACCTTCCATCCACAGACCGAGGGGCAAGCAGAGCAGACTATTCAGATGCTCAAGGACAAGTTGCATGCTTTTGTAGCTGGGATAATCATTTTCCGCTCATAGAGTTTTCTTGTAACAACAACTTCCATGAAAGTATCCAAATGGCGCCATTTAAGGTATTGTATGATAGGAAATCTAGATCACCCATTGGGTTGTTTGAGATTAGGGAAGCTAAGTTGATAGGGCCAGCCCTTGTGAATCAGGCCATGGAGAAGGTAAAGAGCACAAAGGGGTGGTTAAAAACTGTTTAGAGTCGTCATAAATCCTATTCCGATTTTCGTCACAGAGACTTAGAATTCAAAGAGGATGATTGGGTATTCTTGAAGGTCTCCCCCATGAAGGATATTATGTGGTTTGGAAAGAAAGGTAAATTGGATCTGAGGTGTGTCGGGCAGTACAGAGTCATTCAACGGAACGACCAAGTGGCATACATGCTTGAACTACCACCCGAGATGTCATTAGTACACCCAGTATTTCATGTGTCTATGCTGAAGAAGGTAGTGGGAGATCCATCAACTATTGTTCCACTTAAGACCATTGAGGTTAGTGAAGAATTGTCATATGAAGAGATTCCACTTGCCTTTCTTGATTGGCAAGTCCGAAAGTTGAGAAATAAAGAAATTGTCTCCGTGAAAGTGCTATGGTGAAACATACAGGTTGAAGAAGCTACGTGGGAAGCCGATGAAGAAATGAAAAAGAAGTACCCTCATTTGTTTGAATAGCTATGGAATAGTTTCTATGAAGTTACTTCCTATAAATTTTGTATCACTTGCTCAATTAATGTAAAGGTGTTCTATTGAGTTATATGTTGCTTATGAGGCCACGATTTGTATTGTTATGAGTTTTGTTACGTCGTTGGGTTGTGCATATATTTTTAAGATGTGTTTATGGGGCTCTCTGACAAGTGAACAGTCCTAGATACAAAGGAGACTCTAGCAAAATTTTTGGAAATTTAGGGAGTTAGCCAAATATGGGGCTGCAGGTATGTGTTATAAAAACTAAGCTGCATAAGTTGCTAATAGTGGACCTTGATCCTCATTTGACGAATAATGATCTTAAGTGGGGGAGGATATAAGGCCCCGTAAATTTTTTCCTAAAAACCCGTATTTCGTGGTACTGAACTAGGCGTAGAGGTTATACAACCCTCGCATCTTTTGAGGGTTGATCAAACTGCAACGTCGAGCGACTAAGGTGTTGTTCTCGCGCATTGAGGAGGACAAAGGCCGAGGTGGATGGGTCTTTTCATTCGGGTGAGGACCTTTGATCTCCTCTCGAAAGAGAAAATGCCATTTCCTGAGAAATGGAAAATGAAGGGTAAGTAGCAGTTTACTCGTTGATTTCCATGTTGTGTTTCATTTTCTGCTTTATTTAATACCTTATTTCGGCATGAAGCGATTGTTTGGATGCCCTGAACAAACCCTGACCTTGAGAACTCGGTCAAAAAGCTGGCTTTGACTACTTCCTATGCTGAGCGATGTTGGCGCTACTTGGTAAAATGCCAATTTGAAGCAAAGAACCATTGTAAGTTTCCCCTTTCTCATACCTAATGCATTGGCAAAATTTATTTTCACTTACTTAGTCTTTTCTTGTACAGGACTTAACAAGGATGCGTCACTGAGGCTATGGCCCCAGCTCCAAAGTTGGGGAAGGACAATAGGAGGAAATGGACCTCGACCTTCGAAAGGGAAAAGCCCAGAAAGAGAGCAGCTCGGAAATCTAAGGGGAACATTATCTCTCTGACTTTGGAGCCAGTCCAAAGGCTAAGGGAAGAGGAGAAGAAGATGGAGACGGTGACTCGGTCCTGGTGACCCGAGTGAGGAAGACCGCTCAGACTTCCAAGGCCGCTAAGTTGGTGGTGGTTGATGTGGCCCTTCCTCATGCTGAAGAATTTTTGAAGAAAGATTTGGGCAAAGTCGCCAAATCATCTGAGGTTGAGGATGCATCTCGTAAAACGACAAACATAGCATATGGGGCTGGTCTCGAGGCCCTTAGATCTGAACAGAGCGCCCCCAGTGACTCACTTGGGGCAGTGACAATATGTCACTCATCATCCCTTTCTGCCTTTTCTGAAGAAGTTGTAAGGGATGAACAAGCCATAAGGACTCCTGAAATAGGCAGAGTCCCCAGTGGGTTTGATCCTTTTCGGGATTACTTTACCGGGGTCGAGGATGCCTCCGATATCAATGATGCATCCAACCTCTTCGAAGAGGCCCAACTTCTTCTAAATCGTGTAAGTTTGAATTTTGTTGATGTATCAACCCTATGTTTTTTTCTTTTTTCCGTCTAACTCTTTTCTTTTTTCATAAAGGCTTTCTCTAAGTCCCGACCTAATTAAGAAATACGAGGCCGATCACCAAAGGCTTTCAGAGGAGAAAAATTCTCTCAAGCTTATCAGTGGGCAGAAGGATTAGGAGATCATGGACCTCCGAGCTGATTTGGCTAGAACTCGTAAGGAGGAATCCGAGCTGAATGAGCAGTTAACAATTCTCTTGAAAAACCTCGGGCTTGATTTAAGGGAGGAAGCTAATTTTTCAATGTTATAGTTGCAGCAAAATATTAAAAGTATCGAGCTGTTTTGGGGGGAGGTCGATCGAGAGAAAGCAGACTACTATAAGTGAAAGGAAGGCATGGACCGCCTTGCTGCTGAAAAGGAAACTGCCTTGGCCCAGTTGTCGTCGATCGAAGTCGAACTTTGAAATGCAAGGGAAAAGTGCTTAGTTTAGGCTAAGAGGGTTGAAGAGCTCGAAGATGAGCTTGCAAAGGACCAAGTTGAGGCCGAAAAAGCAAAGGTCGAGGCTGATAAGACGGTGGCCATATATATGACTGATGCCGAAGCTTCCCAAGCATAACTGAGGGAGGTTGCCGATCGAGAATAATGGGATGCCGAGCTTTCCAAGTGCCAATCCTATAGAGAGACTCTCAAGGAGACCACGCCCGAGGTTTAGACCTTTCTAAAAAGATAGCAAAGGCTAAGGAGCATGAAGTCGATTCTAGGAAATTGGCCTTTTCTGACGATGATGAGGACGGAAGCAAGAGCGGTTTTCCCCCGAGGAGGGAGTCACCCCCGAACATAGCTAGGACATTTGTATTTTTTATTTTTTTCGGTAGGACCTGATCGGTCCTTTGTAAATAGCTTCATTTATATATATAAGAATATTTTTTGAATTTCGTCTCTGTAACGTCCCATAATTTTTTTTCTAAAAACCTGAATTTCTCTATGTTGAAGTACGGGTAGCGGTTAATGGTAGTATATAAGTTGGCCACGGTTTGGACATATTGTATTGAATAGTGCGTTAAAAAGATAAAGGAAAATATTTTGTAGAAAAGGCATTTCTGCGGCTGCAGAATCACTTTGCAGGCCGCATAATGGCCGCAAAGTGAGGCAGGTTTTTGGCCAAATTTGTTGTCATTTTTTAGGTCCATTTTGCGATCGCAGAACTATTTCGCGGGCCGCAATTTGATCGCATATCCAACTTTGAGATTTTTCATGTCGGAGTTCTACGATGCATTGTGCGGTCACAGATCTATGTCGGGTCTCCTATTTTGTTATTTTTAAACCCGAACCTATTCCGTTAAAACACCCACATTAGGCCATTTGAACCTATTTTCATGTAGTTTAGAGTGAGGGAGAGGATCCTAGAAAGACAAGGTGGTATTCATCAATTGTTCTTCAATTCTTGCTTAACCACCTTGAATATTATTAAGAGAGGCACCTAGGTCTCCTTCCCAAGAGGTAAACTTCTATCACCCAAGTTCTCAATTCCAAAATGTAGTTATAATGGGATATTAGTGAGGTAATTCGTGGGGATGAGGGTGATTACCGTGCATGCATGTGTTATTAAGGTGTGTGGGGAGGTTGTGAGTAAAAGATGGAAAAGAATCAGTTGTGGGTTGGTGTAGTATTTCATAAAAGGGCCAAGAAAACCTTAATAAACACATAGTGTTTGATAGAATGCTCAAGTGAGCTTGGATTATGATCGTTTTCCTAATTTTTTGTTCAATTTTTGTTATACTGCTATAACTGATTGAAGTAGCTAATTCCCGAACATCTTCAATTTTTAAGAGGCTCAATTGAGGTATGTATGGCTAAATCCCCTTCTTCTTAGAATTGAAAACCCCGGTGTTCGTGAAATTGGTGTAAGTCCTCAAATTGATCAGACTAGAAATGACTATCCCAAATGTGTTATGTTCAGTGATATATGTTCAATAATTGCACTTAATACTTATCATGTCATCTTGATCTTCGAGGATATACATAAAAATGTGGAATCTGTGCCAAGAAAGATTAAGGCTGCATGTCAAAAATCGAATAAAGGTTGTTATGCCAATTTGTATGAAAGACCTCTATGTGCTTAAGATTTTCCATGTCCTTCCTTTCTGTGCACAAAGGCATTAAATGATAGGCCTTATTGTTGCTGATGATAATGGTATTGAATGTATAAAAAGGGAAACTTGAATGGAAAAATATGGCCAAGTTCCAAGAACGACGTAGTAAATAAGGCCACTCGTGCCAATGCATCGGAAGGTGGGAAAGAAATGTTAAGTGAGATGATTGATTGAAAGTATGATGTCTCAAATGAGATGGACTAGCCTATCAGACCGCCATCGGACGCCATGCCGCACACATAGTGGTAACTGTGCTGGAAATGATGATTGAAATTTTGGGTACAATTGATTTCTCAAATGAGATGACCTAGTCGATCGGGTCGAGATCGGACTCCGTGTAAGAACACAGTGGCATAGTGGAATGTGGTGCATGGCACTAAAGATTACAACCAAATAAGATGGAATTGGATTGAGAACTTATGTGACCCTTACTTGATGTTTTAGTATTGCTTGAAGCTCTTATTGAACTTCTGACTGCTTTTCCCCTTATATTATTGTTCATTCTATTGAGATGGTGTTTTAGCTTTACATACTAGTACTATTTGACAATACTAATGTCCCTTTTACCGGGGGAGATATATCTTTAAATAGATGTAGGTGGTTCCATAGCAGACAATGTTGATCGCATCTAGTGATGCATTCTCTTCTCAATAGTCTTGGTGAGCCCCATTTCATCCCGGGGTCGTGTACCACGTTTTGAGGTATAGCCAGGGCCTTGTCACCGGAATTATCATAACTATATTTTGTATATTTAGAGGCTCCTTAGACATTATGTGGATTGTGTATGGGTGCTAGAAAGGTCAGACAAATTATGTGCGTTTTGAAATCTTTTTCCACAAAATCATAAAGTGCATGTATTTTTGGAACCTAACTACGATGTACCGAAATGAAATAGTAATGTTTATATATATGATATTTCCACTATTTAAATAATTGTAATGCTCCTTCTCTTGTTCGTAAGCGAGTCGGGTAGGAAGTGTCTAACAAGCTTGCTCGACCAGGTCCACTCGGTCGAGCACCGGTCGCGCTCCCCGAGGTTGGGACGTGACAGTCTGAATTTTTGACTTGTGATAATTTCAATTCACTTTGTCACCTGTAAAATTTTGATATACTTCATGCCTTTTGAATAATATGTTTAAGACTTCGGATTTTAGGCAACTTGGTCGAAGCCAAACTAATACGGCCTTTTGTAGTCGAGTGAGCTCTTGCTAGAACTCGAAGTAGTAAAAACCTTAGGATTGAGTTGAATGAGAATGGGGTCTCAATCTTAAGAATATAATGGCCCTTAGGCTCTTGAATCTGGCCGATATGGCCTCAAAATAAAGGATTTTTCCCTTTTTCGGCTTAAAAAATTTTAACATATAGAAATTTGTTATGCCTTAGTATGAAGTAAGTTTGTACCTGTTGGGTTTTTTCAGGATTTAATATTGTCGAAAACCCTTTTCTCTTTATGCCTTAGAATAAGTTTGTATTAAACTGTTCGATACCTCTTAAGGTCTTTCGAGGACCGGTATTATCGAAGCCCTTTTATTATTTTGACGAGGGTAGCCCTTTTTAACCAGTTTTCAAAAGAATTCAAAGGCTAATTTTCATTGAGGAATTCACACGTCTACGAGACACATTATTTTGGCCGTAGCCTTTGGGTCTGCCTCTTGGACTTATTTTCCCTATAATACTTTGAACTTTGTTCAAAGTGTTAGTCCCCGAGTAGGGTGGCCTTGGCCTATAAAATCAAAGATTTCCTCTTTGAGGTCTTATGGTCTCAAAGTTTGATAGTTAGAAGATTTCAGTTTTTGGATGGCAGTCCTTGAGTATGGGGTTGATCGTTCAAAGTGTAGTTGCACTCGGCTCGTGATCCAGTTTTCACAGGAAATCATAAGTATAGAACTTGTGAAGTAGAAATTTCATTAAGGCAGAGGACATTTGGTAAGGAAAAGTACTTCTTTCAATAGTTCATACATACGTACATGTTTTCTACTAGGGTTCAAGTAATCTATACGGACATGGTTCATTCGGCTGTTTGGTCCTTTATAAGTTTTTCCTATCGAGACCCTGTTGACATGAAGTATTTTCCTTGAAAACATAACATCCGAGGGTGAAGCCCCTAGTATTCGTGGTTGATAGCAAAGAAGCCTCATATACTCTAACTTAGCAAAACAAATGGTCGCCTCGTTCAAAACCTAGCCGGAAAAAGCCATTTGGGATAATAACCGGCCGAAGAGAAAAAGAGTGCAACGCGTTCTTTAAGATCTAATATCTTCCTGCTTGAATAGAACTTTGTTTCCTTCGCTCGAACACCTGAAATAAGTTAGTGTAAAATATAAATGAAAAAGGAGAAGGTCATACCTTAACAATAATATTGCTTGAGGAGTGATATTTTCAAATTATTTGGTAGTTTCTCGCCCTTTATCATTTCAAGCTTATAGGATCCCTTTCCGGCGATATCGATGACTTGATATTCGGACGAGGGCGGCTTCTCCTTTTTTTCCTAGTAGCTCGAGGCTCGTATTCATAACCTCGTGATTTGACTCTTCCGTTGCATACTGAAACCTGGCGATGGGTTCCCCGACTTCGATCGGGATCAAGGCTTTGGTTCCATATACTAAGGAGAATGGTGTTGCCCCTGTACTGGATTTTGTCATTGTTCGATATGCCCGAAGGACTTCAGCTAAAATTTCTCTCGATTTTGCCATGGCGTCGCTCAATCTCTTCTTTAGATTCTGAATGATGGTCTTGTTTGTTGATTCGCCCTGTCCGTTCCCACTAGGATGATACGGTGCCGATACGATCCTTTTTATTTTGCGATCTTTCAGAAACTTTGTTATTTTGATGACGATGAATTGTTTTCCATTGTCTCATACGATTTTGGCAGGTATCCTGAATCGGCATATGATGTGATCCTAGATGAAGTCTATTACTTCTTTTTCTCTAACTTTCTCGAAGTCCCGTGCTTCAACCAACTTAGAGAAATAGTCAGTCATAAATAAAATGAATTTAACTTTGCCTGGGGCCGATTGCAGAGGACCGACGATATCCATTCCCATTTCATCAATGCCAATGAGGATAAGACTGAATGAAGTTTCTCTCCGGGTTGGTGGATCATCGGTGCATACCTTTGGCACTTATCACATTTTCGAACAAATTCTTTATTGTCCTTCTCCATATTTGACAATAGTATCCCTCTTTGATGACTTTGTGAACTAGTGATTCGGCACCGAAGTGGTTCCCGCAAGTGAATTTTTTGTAGGACCTAGTCGGTGTCCCCTGGTCCTAAGCATACTGCCAACGGTCCATCGAACATCCTCATGTATAATGTTCCATCTTCAGCCAATGTGAATCGAGAAGCTTTTGTTTGTGGTGTCCTTGATTCCTTAGGGTCCGATGGGAGCTTTCCGTTTTTTAAATACTCGATATATTTATTCCTCCAATTCCTGGTCAAGCTCGTGGAGTTTATTTCAGCATGACCTTTTTCGATCATTGACTTCAAGGGTTGTACGACAGTACCTGGGCTGATTTTCTCGTCTTCGACAGATGATCCTAGATTCGCAAGGGCATCGGCCTCGCTGTTTTTCCCTCGAGTTACATACTTCAAGGTCCAGTTGGAACCAAGACACGAACTCCTTATGAATTTCATTATCCTTCTATTTTACTTTGAAAAGGTTCAATTTCCTCGTCGCAACCTTTATGGCCCCGACATGTGCCTTTACGAAAGAATCTGCAAGCATGGTGAACGAGTCAATGGAATTTGGCAGTAGATTATGGTACTAAATCATTGCCCCCTTCGATAGAGTCTCTACGAATTTTTTCAACAGAACATACTCGATCTCATCATCTTCTAATTCGTTATCTTTGATGGCGCATGTATAAGAGGTGACATGCTTGTTGGGATCGGTGGTCCCATTGTACTTAGGGATTTCTAGCATACGAAATTTCTTGGGACTGGTCTTCAGAGCCGTACTTGGAGGAATTGGCTTCTGTACAAATTTTTTTGAATCCATCCCTTTCAAAATTGGTGGTGCCCCTATTATCTGATCAACCCGGGAATTGTACGTTTCTACTTTCTTATCAATTTCCTCAATTTTCTTCTTTGCCGATTCAATTTGTTTGGTGAGCTCCTTGTTCATCTTCATTATTGCGGATTCCGTCCCCGATTCACTGGCATTCTACCTTTCCGGTACTGGCTCGATCCGACGGGCGGCTTCCGGTTCGACCTCACTCGGTGTTCGATACTGATTTGGTAGCTGTGCAATAGTGTCTTGTTGCGCCTGAAAAATCTCGAATATTACTTGGAGATTGACTATTCCATCTTCTCCGCCCTGCGTACCTCGGCCACCAGATCGGCCTTCTCTGCGTGCACTGCCTTCGGGATCCGCACCTAGATACGCATTAAGAGCGATATGCAAACTCACGTCGTTTGGATTGTCAATTGGTGCTCCCTCGAGATCAACTTGTGGTACCTCGGCCCTTGGAGCAACTACATTGTCATTTTCCCTGTGAAATCCGAGCCATTATCCATGTGTGGGTGTTGTTTTTTGGGTTTGACATAATTTATCCTGAAAATAAAAATACTTGATAAAGCGTAAAGTGGTGTGTGTTATCAGAATCAATATTGAATAATCACTATTATCCTTAGCCCCACGGTGGGCGCCAAATTTTTACCCTAAACTTTGGATAACAATGAAACTTATACTGTGATTTTAAGAATATGTGATTTCACTCAATACCAATCGATAAACGCATAAGTAAATCATAGAATTGAATTAGAAATAAATCAAACCAGTGTGCGAACAGAGCCTTAGCCTCGAGTTAACGTACCCTCGAACTGATAAGCGCAAGAACAATAAAGATCGAAAAAATTGACAAACAAGAACACGAGTAAGAAAGGAAGAGCTATATTGCTTTTGTTTTAGTGAATACTCTATTTACAAATGATTGGAACTCCTCTTTATACAGCAGATGAATCCTAATTATGGTATGTCTTTAATTACAGAAGGAAATCGTATAAAGAACTAATTAACCTCTTCTGGTTTTATCCGTTCCGAGATTCACACCACGATCCTCGACCAATCACGGATATCTCGCTCTTTCCGTTACTAAGCTATCCCCGATGTTACTCGGAGTCTATCTCCCTTGGCTTCGATTGATACCAACCTCGATCTCGAAAGAGACTTCGATCTCTAACTCAATGCTTCAGCTCTTCGATGCAACATCCTAGTCTCGATCAAATAGTGAAATCGGGTAGACCCGATTTCTACTGTATACATCTAGCATGCAGTGGTAGGCGCCATCGCTGATCCGGTGGGCGTTGTGTCGTGACAAAAATAGAAACGAAAATATAAGTGAATTATCAGGTGTTAAATACTCTTAACCCAATAATTATATAAGTTATAAAGGAAAAACAACTTTAACTTAGTGTACTTGAGTTTTCGATCAAATATGACTATCTAATAAAACACTGAAGTTCCTGGTACAATTTCAGGAAACGTTTTCATTCTCCAATTTGCTTATCATTTTTCATTTCCTACCTAAAGAGTTTAGTGTCTTGGTGCCATATTCAGGCCGGCTCAAGGTCAGAGCAACTACGGTAATCGCCTTGGTGAGATCTCATTTTTCAAAGTTAATTTTAAAATTAATTTTTTGAAAAAGTAAGGATTGTTTTAAATAAAAATTATAAGATCTTTAAGTAAGAAGTCATTAAATAGTGACCAGTTAGTAATATAAACTTTATCAGCAATATAATTTTTTTCTTTTTTTTCTCTAGGACCATATTAAACTTTATACTCTGTACATTCTTTTCTTTTTTATATTAAACTAGTATTCTATCAAAGTTAACGCAGAGAACATTGCACATACTTTTTTATTCTTTCTCAAGTTTTAAAGTGTTATGTTTACCTCGAAAATGGTGTTAACAATAATACCTGATTTGTGGTTCTAAAAATATGTGATTTATTCTAATACTAGTTAATAACCAAGAAATGATAAGTGTAAGTAAGAAAAATGTGATAACCAAACCACTTTTGCTAAAGGAGTGAGGGCCTCGAGCTTGATAGTCTCGGTGTCTCGAGGTCGGTTATTAGTAATGGAGTATGAATAACAAATGACGAACAATAAAGTTGAAGAATAAACTTGAGCAATGAGTTGATTGTTCTAGAGCAGTGAATTGATGCCCTTTACAAAATAATTTGGGTCACCTTTATATCGGAGGGGAAAACCTTATTATGATACATTTCTAATTATGACAAAGAATACTATTGGTACAACTGTACAACGGCCTAGTACGGATTTGTACTATCTCTTATAAATCTTATTTGTCCTAACCACGTGTCCTTGGAAATTTTCCTCTTTTCCTTGATTGTCATCAATTTTTGTACTGCCCCGAGGTAGGTTGTGACGGGCCTTCGATATGCCTTCTCGGAGCTCACATTTTGAAATCGGACTTACTTCATCTCGAACATGAGCTCAGGCTCGAAACATAGCATAGACTTCGAAATCGGACTCCTCCGATTTCGGACGTATACGGATAGTCCCCGCGTTTCTTAGAATGAAATGCTGAGAAACTAAATGAATTTATGAGGTATTGGATGATGATATCATTCCTTTGAAGTAGGCGTTGAAATGACCGAAACGTCACATCGGTTCTTTTCCCCAAAAACATTGAGTGCTCGTCAGAGCCGGTCGGCCACCAACATCAATGAATAGTAGACGTCTTCCCCTATATATATCCGCTTTCTTTTCTTATTATGAACGTTTACACTCTGCAGTATTTATTCTTCTCTATAAGATTTCTTTTTACCACCAATTCCTCCGCCGTATCAGCTAAAAAACCGCCGGTTTATTCACCTCGTCCTTCTTTTTCTAATGAAACTATGACTAAAACATCCAAACCCATTCTTCAGAAGGAAGGAACCTTCACTTCTGCTTCATGTCTGGCTGATGGTAAACCACCGGCGTTTAATGAGATTGTGCCGAGTAATTTTTCTTTGAAGACAAACTTTACAATAGAGAAACCTCCCGATGTTCCCGAGCGTCGGGAAAACGAATCGAATTATATAGGATCCATCGAGGAAGGACACCTCGAAGCTGTAAGGAGAGAATGTAAATGCGGGAAAGAGTTCGTTCTGCAAATACCTTCTCCAAAAGAGGATATTACGACCCATGTAAAGGGGTTTTTGAGCGTATATACATACCCCTTTACACTGGGTCCCCTCGACCCACTCGTTCTCAAATTATGCCAAAAGTATTAAGTTACACTGGGCCAAATTAATTCGTCCTTTTGGCGTATCATATTAATGATGAGGTTCTTCGCCGAAAAGGCAGAGGTCGAGTTCACCCTCAGCCACTCATCCGATTGTATCAACCTCAACATTTTTGAGGTTTAATCAAACTCCAAGCCCGATCCGCAAAGTCTTTCTTCGCCAGTAACGACAAAGTCAGGGATTGATGTTGGATGAGCCGGTTCATCCCAGTGAGGACCACCGACATTATTCCCAAGGATTTCCTGTCGTTCCCCGAGAAATGGAACTTCGAACATGAGTAAAATACCTTGCTCAATTTCTTTTTCATATTTTTTGCTGAACTTCGCATAATTGTTCCTCTTTTACTTTCACATCTGTTTCGTGGATGCCTAATGACGTCCTCGATCTAGAGGATTAGGCTCGCAAACTAGCTGTCGCTTCATCTTACAACAAACACAAGTGGAAGGATTTTTCGAAGGGTAAGTGGGACGCGAAACACCACGGTACATGTTATAATATTTCCTTCCTAATACAAAGAATACCTTCCTTCATGTGGCCTAATTCCACTGTCGCAGGGCATCGATGATTTCTCTGAGATGAGGTCGCATCCTCTCGAGGGGGAAGAGGTGTCCTTGGCTTTGGAGCCAAAGAAGAATAATAAGAGGAATATTTCCTCGAAGAACGAGGACACCCAAAGCAAAGTGAAGCCAGCTCGGGGACGCAAGAAGAATGTTGTTATCAATAAGGATTCTAACTTTATATGCCGGTCCATGAGTGATTATGAAGAGGAGTATAAGGGTTCAACATTTTTGATTCTTCCGAGGTTGCTGAGCCCGCAGGAACCGAGGACCCTCTCAAAGGAGGCGACTGCTTCATCACTTGATTTGGCGACTGCTTCTCAGACTTCGGGCAATAATCCGAAGGGAGTGAGCTTCGAAGAACCTCTGCTCGGTCCGAGCGCCACGGGTGATCTCCCCGAGGCAATGAAAATAGGTCAATCACCTTCATTTCCATATTTCTCTGAAGAATCCATAAAGGATGCTCAGAACCCAAGGACACCCGAGCTAGGCGGAGTCCTAAGTGGAAACAACCCCTTCCAGGGTTGCTTTACTGGGGTTGATGAGGCCGAACCGGGGGATGCAAACTCGACCTTCGAGGATGCCTGACGGCTTTGCTCAATTGTAAGTTTCAATAGCACTATAATTTTTCCAATTTTATACTTTCTCCTTAAGTTTAATCGAGCTTTCCTTTCTGCAGGCCTTCGACAAATTTAAGATTGAGCTGAGCCGTTGTGAGGGCGAACTGCATTGGTCCTCGAACGAGGAGAAATCCTTCATGCTCCGGTGTGACAAGAAGTAAAGGGAATTGAGACATATTCAATTAGAGTTGACCAGAGCTCGGGAATACGAGAACGAGCTTGAGAGGCAGGTAACATTAGTCTTGAAAAAAGATGGACTCCCACTCCCACCTTCGGAGGCTAATACTTCGATGTCCCAGTTGCAGCAAAAGGTAGAGATGATGGAACGTCGTCGGGGTGAGGTCAACCAGCTCAACTCCGAGCGCAATTAATGGAAAACAGAGATGGATATCCTTGTTTAGGCCAAAAAAGATGCATTGGAAAAAGTATCCGCCCTCGAGATTCAACTCTGGAACACTCAAGAGAGCAATGCAGTTCAGGCGGGCAGGATAGTCGAGCTCGAGGCTGATCTCAAGAAGGAAAAATCCGACTTCGAGGAAGCCCGGGCCGAAGCAAAAGAAATACAAGCCACAACCGACAAGACGGTAGCCATATATTTGAAAAATGCTACAGATACTCAGATGGAGTTGTGGGGGTCCTCCAAATGGAGAAAAAAAGCAACAATTACGTCCGGTGTCAATCCCGGAGGGAAACCCTCGAGGAGATCCATGCTAAAGGCTTTGATCTCTCCGAGCAGATAGAGCATGCTAAGGTAGTCGGGGCTGATGCTAAGTTTGTCCTTTCCTCCGATGGCGAAGCTAATGTTGAAGGTGATGAAGAAGAGGCTGGTCCCGAGGGGGTTAATGAAGACAAAGTCCCCATGGGAGCTGCCTCCGAGTAGGTGACCCCGACGATAGACTAGGCCTTCTTTGATTTTTGTTTTTTGTAAGGGCTCCATGTAAATGTACTTTTGTACCATTATCTGATATAAAGAAATTGTTTGATTCATCTTTGTGTTTCCGTCTTGCTTTTGTCTTTGGACTTAAAATATAAAACGCTTAGGTTTTGTGCTCGATAAACGATCGATAATAGGTGAACACTTAGGGTCTGGTATTCGAGCTAAGCTTTAGCTCGGGGTTTTCGAGTCCGAACTGCGTAAGGTCTCGAGCATGGTGAGAATCGACCTTCGTGTTCTTTAAGTATCGGCCCTTAGGCTTTAAAGAATTGGCCCTTAGGAACTTTTTGGTTGGCCCTTAGGCTCGTTAGGTTGGCCCTTAGGCTCTTACATTTCGGCACTTAGGCTCTTAAAAATGGGCCCTTAGGCTCTTACAAATGGGCCCTTAGGCTCTTTTTAGGTTGGCTCAATTCAACCTTAATGTGGCTATAATTTTCCTCCTTTCTGGCTAAAGACTTGTAAAATATTTTGTTATTCCTTGGCATATTTTTATATTCGTTCGATTTTTTTGATGGTTGATTGATTGGAACCTCGATTGAAAGTTGATGTGTGATGATAGTTGAATACCTCATGAGGTTTTCTCGAAGGCTGATTTTTTGAAGCCTTCACATTATTTGGGGACGATTTAATAGAATCCTCTTTGCTTATGCCGAGGGTACCCTAATTTAATCTGTTTTTTGATGCATTTGAAGGCCTTTAGTTTTATGGCAAAAGTCGGACGTCACCGAGCCGCATTATTTCAGCCATAGCCTTTTCATATAGCCGTAGCCTTTAGTCCCCGAGTGAGATGGCCTTGGCCTTAATATCGATGGGATGCCTTTTTGAAGGTCTTATAAGTTCGAGTATGCCTCATTGAGGTCTTGTAAGTTTGAGTATGCGTCATTGAGGTCTTATAAGCTCTAGTTTGCTTCATTGATGTCTTATAAGTTCGAGTGTGCATCATTGAGGTATTATAAGTTTGAGTTTTTGATGGCTCGACGTGTTGACTGTCGATGAAAGTCCCGTAGTTTTCCAGTATATTTGGCCCTTGAGCCATTAAATGTGAAAATAGTAGACTTCTTCGAGGCACAAAAGTGTTTCGATATAAAAAGAGTGCTTCTTTGAGTAATCGATACATGCATACATGTTGTTTCCATCGGGGGCTCGATTATTCTGTATGGACACAATTCTTTTGAACGTTTGGCCCCATTACAACATCCTTCTACTGAGGTCCTCCTTTGCATGACTTGTTTTCTTTGAAAATGTAACCTCCGAGGTTGATGCCACCCATTATTTGAGGTTGATAGAAAAGAAGCCTTGAATACTTGCTGAGTTTTCTATGGTAGCATATAGGTGTTTCCTCGTTAAGAACCTTGCCGGTAAAAATCATTTGGGATAAAACTCGATATAAGGGAAAAAGAGTGAAACACATGCTTTAAAATCCAAGGTCTTCGAGTTTAAGGGTGCATCGATATCTCCAATATGACACATCAACAATAATAACGTTTGAGCAACGATATATTCCATTTGTTTGGTAGTAGCTCGCCTTCCATTGTGCCAAGTTTATAGGATCCTTTGCATACGACTCCGAGGAAACAACATGGTCCTTCCCAATTAGGGCCTAGTTTCTCTTTGTTTGGGTTTCAAGTATTGAGGGTGCCTTTCTTTAGAACTAAGTCCCCAACTTCGAAGTAGCGGAGGTTGGTTGTTCTGTTGTAGTACCTTTCGATCCTTTGTTTTTGAGCGTCCATTCAAACTAATGCGGACTCACGCCTTTTATCTAAAAGCTCGAGGGAGGTATTCATGGCCTCGTCAGTTGACTCCTCGATAGTATGTTGAAATCTGACGCCCGGTTCCACGACCTCTACAGGGATCAATGCCTCTGACCCATATACCAAAAAAAAAAAAAATGGGGTCTCTAGTGTGCTCGACTTCGATGTTGTTCGATATGCCCATACTGCCTCGGGAAACTAACAGTCCGACAAAGGAAAGCCATGGAGGTCGCCAAACTTTTTCAGCGGATGACGGCTGCTGAAATCAAGCCTCGTGTCGAGAAGGCTTCCAAGAAGGATTCAGGTGAGGATCCCGAATGGCCGGAGGTCGAGATCTTTTCATGACCATCAAAAACTACATCGGACGGGGCCGGTTTAGAAACTCCGAAGATCGATCAGAGAGCCCCGAGCGACTTGCTCGGGGCCATGACAGCAGGTCACTTGCGTTTTCTGCCAACTTTTTCTGAGGAGGCAATAAGAGAGGATCGGGAGTTAAAGACCCCTGATATAGGCGGAGTCTCTAGTGTAAGGGATCCTTTACAATATTGCTTCACTGGGGTCGATGATGCCTCCGATCTTAGTGACGCTTCGATTCTCTTTGAAGAGGCCCAACGTCTTCTATCTCGGGTAAGCATTAGCTGCTGCAATCCCCTTTCTCATTCTTTTTCTTTAAGTCTGACTTGCATCTTCCCATTTTGTGTTGGCATTCACAAAGTCTTGAGATGACCATAGTCAGTGTAAACTCGAGCTCCAGAAAGTCTCGGAGGAGAGGAATACCCCGAAGCTTCTTTGTAGCCAAAGGATCAGAATCTAAGGGACCTTCAAGCGAATTTGGCCAAGGCTCGTAAAAATGAGGCTGAGCTAGACAACCAGGTAACCATCCTTTTGAAAAACTATGGACTCGCCCCAACTATGGAGGCTAATACTTCACTGTCTTAGCTGAAGCAAAAGATCGAAAGGATCGAGCTGCTTCGGGGAGAAGTCGATCGGGTGAAGGCCGAATGTGATCGGTGGAAGGGGAATATGGACCACCTGGCTGCAAAAAAAGAGACTACCTCGGCCAAACTGTCATCGGTCGAGGTTCAACTTTGGGGCATCAAAGAAAAAAGTTCATCCAAGCCATCGGCCGTTGATAACCAGGCTTGCTGAGGCTAAAGTCGAGATTGAGAAAATGAAGGTCATGGCAGATAAGTATATTGCCATGTACCGGACCATGCTGAGGCTGCTCAAACATAGCTAAGGGAGGATTATGATCGAGAGCTATGGAGCAATGACTTGGCAAAGTTCTAATCCCGTAGGGAGACCCTCAACAAAATCCATGCTCGAGCTTTTGACCTCTATAAGCAGATAGGCCAAGCCAAGGTGCTTGAAGCTGAAGCCAGGATGCTTTTCTCCTCCGACGATGAAGAAGATTATGAAGAAGGCAGTGAAGGAGGATCCAACGAGGAGCCTGAAGGGGAAGCTGCTCCCAAGGAAGCTACTCCCGAAGAAGAGGTCGAAACCGGCCGCAGTTAGGACTTAGTTTCTTTTCTTTCTTTTTGTAGGACCTTGATCGGTCTCCTGTACATATCTTTATCTTATCAATATGTAAAAGTAAACTTCTTTTGAATGACTTCTATGTTTTTTTGTTCAAGTATGTTTTGTGACTTTGCCTTGTAAAAACTTTTGTTGCTGCAACTTCAATAATCGAGTGAGCATTAGCTCGAACTTAGAGTACAACATACCCTTAGGTTTTTTTAATTAGGTGAGGGTGAGTCCCCGAACTTAACAACATGTCCAGTACTTTGGTTTCGGATGGCTTGATCGAAGCCATAATTGCATTTTTTTGACTAAGTTTCAAACTTACAGTATCAAACCCCTTAAGGTTTTAAAATAATGAAGAATCTTCAAGCTACACTTAAGTTAGTTTCATTGGACCTCAGAATAGTGGAACCCTTAGATCGGAATTGAGTGGGAACACGATCTCAAACTCTAATTATATTGGCCCTTAGGCTTTTTAGATTGGGCCAATATGGCCTCTAAAAGATGGCTATTATTACCCTCTTTCGCCATAAAAGAGTTGGTAAAATTTTCTTTATGGCCTTAGCATGTATTTTTTACCCATTAGGGTGTTTGAGGGTTCGATGTCGATTGAAACCCCTTTGCTTATTGTGCCTTATCACGTCTGTGTTAAGATAATTTAATTACTCTTAAGGTTTTTCGAGGGCTGATTTTATCGAAGCCCTTTTGACTGTTTGCCGGAGGTAGCCTTTTTTAACCGATTTTTCAAAGAATTTTAGCTGCATTATTTTGGCTGTAGCCTTTGGGTATGCCTCTTGGTCTTGTTTCCCAATAACATTTAGAACTTGTTCGAACTGTTAGTCCCCGAGAATGGTGTCTTTGGCCAATATATCGGCGGTGCCTCTTTAAGATCTTATGAACTTGAGTTTAGATAACTCTAATATGCCTATCGTAGATGGAAGTCCCCGAGTGTTTGAGGTATATTTGCACTTAGCTCTTGATCCATTTATCAAAAAATCATAAGTATGAGGTTTGTATAGTATATAATTTTCTTCGAGACACAAGATGTTTGATAAAGAAAGAATGCTTCTTTTAATAATTTATCCATGCGTACATGTTTTGCCATCGGGGCTTGACTAATCTATATAGACATGGTTCATTCGACCATTGGGCCCACTACAAAGTTTCCCTATGGAGGACCTTGACACACCGTAGTTTTCTTAAAATATAATAGCCGAGGGTGATGCCCCTAGTATTCGAGGTTAATTGCAAAGATTCTTGGATACTGTTCAATTGTCCTCAGGTAGCACATAATTGTCTCGTTAAAAACCTTATAGTTAAAAACAATTTGGGATAAAAACCGATCTAAGGAAAAAAGAGTGCAATCATTACTTTAAAACCTGAGGTATCGAAGTCTTTGGTCGAACTCCTGTAATAAGTTAGCATCGAAATATATAAATCAAAGAATGGATAAAGTCATACCTTAGCAATAATATCGTTTGAGAAGCGATATGTTCCAATTGTTTAGTAGTGGTTCGCCCTCCATTGTTCCGAGTTTATGAAACCCTTTTTCGACTATGTCGAGGACTTGGTAGGGTCCTTCCCAATGCGGGTCGAGCTTCGCTTCATTAGGATCCCGAGTGTTGATGTTTACTTTCCTTAGGACTAAGTCCCCGTCTCTGAAGTGTCCAAGGTTGGTTCTCCTATTGTTGTACCTTTCGGTTTGTTGCTTTTGTGCAGCCATTCGAACGAGTGTAGGTTCTAATTTTTCATCTAACAATCCGTTCCCACTAGGGTGCTACGATGTTGAAAATATCCTTTTTATTTTATGGTCTTCTAGGAATTTCGTCACTTCGATGTCGATAAATTGTTTATCGTTGTCCCATACTATTTCTGCGGGTATCCCAAATCGACACGCGATATGGTCCCAGATGAAATCTATAACCTCCTCTATGACCTTCTCGAAAGCCTGTGCTTAAACCATTTAGAGAAATCGTCAGTTATAAATAAAATGAACTTAACTTTACTTGGGGCCGATGGCAGAGGATCGACGATATCCATCCCCCATTTCATGAATGGCCATGGAGATAGGACCGAATGAAGTTGCTCTCTGGGTTGGTAGATCATCGGTGAAAACCTTTGACATTTATCACATTTTCAAACAAACTCCTTAGAGTCTTTTTCCACGTTATCCCAATAGTATCCTTCTCTGATGACTTTGTGAATTAGTGACTCGGTGTCGGGGTGGTTCCCACAAGTGACTTCATGGACCTCTCCTACAACATAATCGGTATCCCCTGGTATCAAACACACTTCTAATGGTCTGTCAAATGTACTTTGGTATAATGTTCCATTTTCGGCCAATGTAAATCGAGTAGCTTTAGTTCGTAGTGCCCTCGATTCTTTAAGATCCGATGGGAGCTTTCCATTCTTCAAGTACTCAATGTATTTATTCCTCCAGTCCCACATTAATCTTGTAGAATTTATCTCGGCATGTACTTCCTCTATCACAGATCTCGAGAGTTGAATGACAATCCTCGAACTGATCTCATCTTCCTCGACCGATTTCCCCAAATTTGTAAGTGCATCGGCCTCATTGATTCGTTCTCGAGGTACATGTTGTAAAGTCCATTCCTTGAAGTGGTGCAAAGTTATCTGCAACTTGTCCAAATACCTTTGCATTCTATCCTCTCGAACTTCGAAGGCTTTTCTTACTTGGTTCACCACCAGTAAAGAGTCACACTTGGCTTCAATGACTTTTACTCCCATGCTTTTATCTAGCTCGAGACCTGCAATCAGAGCCTTATACTCGGCATCGTTGTTAGTCAATCTAGAAGTTTTGATATATTGTCTAATAGTATTACCCGTGGGTGTCTTCAAAATGATGCCTAGACCGGACCCCTTCATATTCGAAGCATCGTCTGTGAAAAGGGTCCATACTCTCGATGATTTACCCAATTGGGACAAGAGTTCCTTTTCAACTTCGGGTACGACGGATGGAGTGAAATAGGCCATGAAGTCTACTAAAATTTGAGACTTTATGGCTGTTCGGGGTTGATACTCGATATCGTACCCATTAAGTTCGACGGCCTACTTGGCCAATCGACCCGACAATTCGGGTTTTTGAAAAAGATTACGAAGCGGGTAAGTGGTTAATACACATATTGGGTGACACTGAAAGTATGGTTTTAACTTTCTAGAAGCGCTTATCAGTGCAAGTGGAAACTTCTCTTAGTGTGGATATCTAGTTTCCGCTTCTCCTAAAGTTTGACTTATGTAATAAATAGGGAATTGCATGCCTTGCTCTTCTCGAACCATTACACCACTTACCGCAATTTCTCATACCGCTATGTACAGGTAAAGATTCTCATATGCCTTCGGAGTGTGAAGCAACGTTGGGCTTGATAGGTATTGCATCAGTTCCTTTAATGCCTGTTGGCATTCCCGGGTCCAGGCAAAATCGTTTCTTCTTTTTGAGTAGAGAAAAAATGTGATTTGATCCGATGACCTCGAAATGAATTGGCCTAATGCTGCTATCTATCCAGTTAGTCTTTGTACAGCTTTTACACTGTCCACGACAGTGATGTCATCGATTGCATTTATTTTTTCCGGGTTGATCTCGATCCCCTTATTCGACACCATGAAACCGAGGAACTTACCCGAACTGACCCCGAAGTACATTTTTCGAGGTTGAGCTTCATGTTATATTTTCTCAGAATCTCGAACATTTCCTGCAAATGAGCCAAATGGTGCTCTATACATAGGGACTTAACTAGCATGTCGTCAATATAAACTTCCATTAACTTACCTATTTGTTCTTCAAACATTTTATTTACTAGGCGTTAGTAAGTATCCCCCGCATTTTTAGCCCGAAGGGCATTACATTATAACAGTATGTTCCGTACTTGTTGATAAATGAAGTAATTTCTTGGTCTTCCGGGTTCATCTGAATTTGATTGTACCCGGAGTAGGCAATGGGAAAATTAAGCATCTCGTGGCCGGTCGTGGCGTCGATCATGCGATCGATGTTAGGAAGTGGAAAAGAATCTTCGGGACATGCTTTGTTTAAGTCCTTATAGTCTATGCACATTCTAAGTTTGTTCCCCATTTTAGGGACTACAACTACATTGGCTAACCGTTCGGGATATTTTACCTCCCGAATGGACCATATGTTGAGAAGTTTAGTTACCTCGTCCTTTATGAATGCATGCTTCACCTCAGACTTGGGTCTCCTCTTTTTCTTCACCAGTCTGAACATATAGTCCAGGCTTATTCGATGCATTGTTTTCTCCGGTGGGATCCCTGTCATGTCTAAATGGGACAAAGGAAAATAGTATACGTTATCAATAATAAATTGATTAAGTTTTTCCTGAGTTCGGGGATTAATCATGTTCCCAGGTATATCTTTTGCTTGGGCAAGTACTCGATTAGTAAACATGTTCCACCTCTTCGACTGTTGATTTGATGGAGTCAGAATCTTCAGGAACAACAAAGGTTTGAGGGGTTAGAAAATCATCCCCTTCTTATTCTATCACCTGTTTATCCGATTCGGTTGAGGCTGGTGCCAGTGATTGCTATTTGGCCCCATGTTTACCTTTGATATTCGACCTTTCCGAGGTTGACAATATCGATATCAGCGTTACCTCATCGACCACAAATATTTCCTCTGCAGCATGCTGTTCCCCGTATACTGTTTTTTACACCGTCGGACGTCGAGTATTTTATCATCTGGGTTGTGGATCCAAGGCCTTCCGAGCAGGGCATTGTACCTCATGTCGCCCTCGATTACGTGGAATTTTTTATCTTGGATGGTTCTAGCCAGGTTCCCTCGTAGGCAAATTCCCTCTGAGTTGTTTCACTAGCAGTGTTGAAGTCGCTCAAGACTCGAGCTACATGTAAAATTTGATCTTGTAGGCCGAGCTAGTCCACGACCCTTGATCGGATGATGTTTGCTGAGCTACCTGGATCCATTAAAACAAGCTTAACTTGAACTTTATTTAATAAGATAAAAATTATCAGGGCGTCGTTGTGGGCTGAGAAATGTCTTCTACTTATTCGTCGTTAAATGATAAGGCACCTTCGAGCACATAATCTCTGGTTTGTTTCTCCCTGGTGAGTGATACCTTAGTGCATTTGAATATGGGTCCGTGTGGAACGTCGACCCCACTGAAAATCATATGAATGACATGTTGGGGTTCTTCCCGTTCGTTCTTGCTATTGGTGTCCCTTTCCCTATAATGATTCTTGGCTCGATCGCTGAGGGACTCTCGAAGATGGCCCCCGTTGAATAGACGGGAGACCTCCTCCCTTAGTTTCCTACAATCCTCGGTCTTATGACCATGCGTGCCATGATAATTTCACATCAAATTGGGTTTCTTTGGGAAGGATCAGTCTGTATGGGGTTGGGCCACCTAGTATCTTTGATCCTTCCAACAGACGATACGATGCCTGATGCATCAATGCTAAAATTATATTTCCATACCCGAGGTGACTCTATGGGATCTACTTACTTGTCGAAAGCACTTTTGTTCATAAGTCCTGGAGAATACTGTCATCGATCACTTCTTTGATCATTCCAGGTGGAATTGCATCCTGGACCATTGTTCCTTCGATCTGCAATATATGATTGGTATCGGTATTTATACGACTTTGGCTCCCTGTTGACGTCCCTCTGATTTTTACCTATCGACCTGTCTGAATGTACCGAACAAGAAGGAGCTCCTAATTAGTCGTCCTCAACCCTGATCTTTGATTGATATCGATTGTGTACATCTACCCAAGTTACAGCTGGATACTCGATCAAATTTTTTTTTAATTGGCGTGATGCTATTGAACTTCATAAATTCAAAATTTGGGTGAAAGCTTGAACGGCCCAATCATCTGTGACCGGTGGCAATTCCATGCGCTCCATTTGAAATCGGGACACCAATTTCCTCAGCGTCTCATTATCCCTTTGTCTTACCTTGAAGACGTCTGATTTCCTCATTGGGACCTTTATACCTCGACGTGTGCCTTTACGAAAGAATCCGCTCACATGGTGAATGAATCGATTGAATTTTATGGTAGGTTGTGGTACCAAATCATCGGTCCCTTCGACAGGGTCTCTCCGAACCTTTTCAACAACATAGACTCGATCTTATCATCTTCCAAATCATTACCCTTAATGGTGCATGTGTAAGAGGTAACATGCTCATTGGGGTTGGTAGTCCCGTTATATTTGGGTATGTCAGGCATACAGAACTTCTTTGGAATAGGCTTCGGAGCCGCACTCAAAGGAAATGACATAGAACTTCTTTGGAATGGGTTTCAGAGCCGCACCCGAAAGAAACGACCTTTGCACAAATTTCTTCGAATCCATACCTTTCAAGGTTGGTAGTGCCCCCGGTATCTGATCAACTAGGGAGTTGTAAGTCTCCACTTTTTTATTATTGGCTTCGATTTTCTTTTCTCATAATTCTTTCGTAACTTTCTTCATTTCGATCCAGTAATAACCGACTCTGACTATCTTGTGAACTAACGATTCGGCCCCCGAATGATTCTTGCATGTACCTTCATGAACTTCCCTCATAACAAATTCGGTGTATCTTGGTCCCAGACATAAGGCAAGTGCGCCATCGAACGGTCTACTGAACAAAGTGTTATCTTCGAACAAGTTGAACCAGTCCACCTTCGTGCGCAGAGCACTCAATTCTTTAGGATCCGAGGGCAGTTTACCGGTCTCCAGGTAATCCATATACTTGTTTCTCCAATCACAGGTTAAGCTTGTCGAGTTTATCTTGGCGTGGCCTACTTCCACTACCGATTTCATGAGTTGTACGACTGTTCTCGAGGAAGATTCATCATCATCAACCGACCACACCAAGTTTGCCAATACACTAGCTTCGCTATTTTGATCATGGAGTACATTTTGTTGGGTCCATTGTTTGAATCGATGTAGTGTTACTTGTAGTTTATCCAAGTATCTTCGCATTCGTTCCTCTTTCACTTTGAATGTCCTATTGACTTGATTCACCACAATGAGGGAATTTCATTTAGCTTCAATCACTTTGGCCGCAGGCTCTTAGCCAATTTGAGACCTACAAGTGTGACTCATACTCATCCTAATTGTTAGTTAATTTCTCAGTTCTAATGGATTGCCTAATTACGTAACTCGTGGGCAGCTTCAACATAATGCCAAGTCTGGATCCCTTAGCGTTCGAGTCACCGTTTTTAAATAAGTTCTAGATCCCCGAGAAGGTCCTCGAGTATAACAAAAATTCCTTTTCGACTTTGGGTATTATGGTCGGCATGAAGACTGCCACAGAATCTGCCAAAATTTGAGATTTGATGACAGTTCGGGGTCGAAATTAATTATCGTAACAACTAATTTCCACGGCCAAATTGCCTAATAATATCGAGAGATTTGGTTTGTGCATTATGTTGCTCAATGGATAAGTAGTCACGACACATATGGGATGGGATTGAAAATATGGCCTTAACTTTCTGGAAGGATTAGAAAAAGTGAGCGCCAATATCTCAAGGTAAGGATTCATCGATGCGGCTTCGCCTAGAGTCTTTCTAACATAATACATAGGAAATTGTGTATCTTTTTATTACCAGACTATGACTCCACTTACCGCTATCTCGGATACTGCTAAGTGCAGGTACAACTCCTCGTCTGCCTTTGGATAATGAAGCAAAGGTGGACTCAAAGGTGACTCCGAGGCATCCAGACACCGAGCAGGCATACTTTACGTCTGCATAAGGCAGGTACAAATGATGTCTAACAACCGGCACGAGAATACGTACCTGAATTTTCACAAAAATATGGAGAAATGTAGTATGAGTACACTACAATGGTACCTAGTAAGTATCATACGTAACTTTAATAGAATAGTGATGAGGCCAGGTAAAGACACTTACTAGAAAATAATTACGTTGTATGAAAATGTAATAAGTGTATATGATGGAAAGCAAAGAAATAACTGATATGAAACAAGACAATAACATGAACTAATACCGGAAATCAATTATGGAAATAGCAATAAGGAAACAACTAAAGAGGACTACAATGATCATATACCTAAAACAATGGCTAGAACAATAAAGTGAAAAAACAAGAGATGTTCCCACCAAACTCTTTGCAACATGAAATAGACAGTGAGAATCACAACGAGGCACCTCATCGTATACAATAAAATCACCAAGGTACCACCTCTTATAATCAAGAATCGCAACCGAGGTACCACCTCGTATTAAAATTTTTGAATTTCAAACACAATCTTCCCTTATATCGGCACGTGAGCCTTACATTTGAAATAGGTTTAGAAAAAAAAATTTCCAAAATAGCTACACACACTTTAGCCCACCTTATGATGCCACGTGACTTTACATATTTACCTTACAAGAAACACGCACATAAGTACCACCTTATGTCGCCGCATGCACATCAACCGCAAGCCTTATACTTCCGCATTCGCGTCAATATCAACTTACAAAAACATTTAGCACAACAATTGCCCATATATCATAACTTGCCAAAAATTTACAATATCTATGTTTCCACAATAATAGCCCATGACTCTACCATAACGGGTACAAGAACTTCAACAACAACAATAATCGTATTATGCTCAAAAGGAAAGTGTTTCAACAATAACAATTTTGCCTAAACGTGATAGTAACTTTCACAACTTCAACATCAATAACTCAACAATGAGAGACAATGCATAACCACAAACATCAAATAATGGGAATCAACAATGACAGAGACACCATGAACAATAACTTCAAACAATGGTAATCAATAATGAAAAAGGTAACATGAACAATAGCTTCAACTAATGATAATCAATAATGAGAGGGGTAACTTGTATAATGACTTCAAATAATGAGAATCCACAATAAAGAGACAACATGTTAAACTAAAACACGGGAGCAAACAATCAATTAGGAGGTAGAACAAGAGTTAACAAAATCATATAAGGCACAAGCATACACTAACAAAAGTAATAACAGTTTGACTAAGAGAATTTAGAGCATGATATGACATTTCAATTAAAGCATGGAAATAGTCTAAATAGCCTAAACCAGACAAATTCCATGTACAACTCGTGTACCCACTCGTCACCTTGCGTACACAGATTTCACTTATTACAATTGAATCAAACAAAACCAATCTCCTAAGGGGTAGCTTCCTCCACATGAAGTTCGGCACGACACTCACCTCAACTAGGTCAATTCAATACTTGAAAATATATTTTCCCTTAAAATCCACCTCCACAAGGCTCAAATCCAACAAAAATTGACTTAATGTCATCACACAATGCTAGGGAATTCAATTGCAATAGATAACACTAAGATGAATAAACTTTGATTCACATGATTTTGATATTAAAAGATAAGATATGTTGATAGATATGACTAGCAATAAATAAGAATCACTTACCCAAGGTTTGTCGGTGAAAATTTGCATACCAAACTACCTCCTACCGAGTCTAGGGTTCAAAAATGAGAGAATGAGTTCAAAAATCCCGTCTCCTAGCCCTTTAACAAGCTGTAGATGTCACATTTGCGACACTATGCGAACCCTCGCAATTGAAGACCAAGGATAGAATTTTCGAACCCTGATAACCTCTACATTAATCACAATTATGATAGAGGCTTCGCAATTGCGAACATGTGGGTATCACAAAAGAGAACAATTGTTTGCATATGCGAACAAAGGTAAGATCCGGCAGTCTTCGCAATTGCGAATGGGACCATTGCGACATCAGAGCCCCTACTGTCGCCTTTGCAATTTTGATGTTGGTGCTCGTAATTGCGACACATGAGCACTAGCAGCACAAGTAGTCCAATTTCAGTCCAAAACCATTTTGAGACATGTCCGAAACTCACCGAGCCCTTGGGGCTCCAAACCAAACCTTCACACGTGTCTAAAAATATCATATGGAATTACTCACATTATCGAAACACAAAAATAACATCTAAAACTACGAATTAAACACTAAATGCATGAGTTTTGAAGTAAAGTTGAAGGATCTCTGAAATTACAACAAACCGTTTGAATCCTATAAAATCAACTCCAAATGACCCCAAATTTTGCAGACAACTTATAAATACTACGAGGACCTATTTCTTGTGCCAAAATAAAATTCGAAACTCGATAGATTAAAGTCAACATACGGTCAAACTTTCAAACTTCAAATAGCAAAATTTTGGCAAATCAACACAAATCAACCTACATATTTCATAAATTAATTTAGAGCATAAGTCCAAGTCCAAAATCATGATATGAAGCTATTAGAGCCATAAAAAACAAATCTAGTGTCGTTTTCACAAAATTCAAAGATGGTCAACACTTTCTAATTTTAAAGTTCTAAGTCAAGAATCAAGGGTCCAATCAATCCGAAAGTTCCATGAATGAAACTTACCGACCTCGCAAGTCATGAAATCATAAACACATACGTGTGAAGCATAAAAAGGGAAAACAAGGTGAAATTAAGCAAAATGACTGATCGTGTCGTTACATTCTTCCCACTAAAAACAAACGTTCGTCCTCGAACATACATAACGACATATTTGAAGAGGTGAACAGACAAGGATAACGACTCTGCATGTCGTTCTTGGTCTCCCAGAATGCCTACTAGATCGGATGACTCCTTCATTGAATCTTGACTGAGGCAATACTCTTTGGTCTCAAAATCTGGACATGTCGGTTCAAGATAGCCACATGTTTCTCAATATAAGTCAAATCCTCGTTTAATTGGATTGTGTTGAAGGGATCAACATTATACTCCCGGAGTATAGAAACATGAAACACCAGATGAACCACAGATAAAATAGGTTCCAAAGAAACCTTGTAGGCCACCTCCTCAATTATCTAAAGGATCTCAAAATGTCCGATGTACCTAGGGCTCAACTTTCCCTTCTTCCCGAACCTCATCACACCCTTCATAGATGAAACCCGGAGCAAGACTGACTCTCCAACCATGAATGAAACATTGGGAACCTTCGATCCGCATAACTCTTCAGTCCAGATTAGGTTGTAAGAAGCCAATCATGGATCGTCATGAAGTTCTCCAAAGCATCTCGAACAAAATCCGTTCTAATAACTTAGCCTCTCCCGACTCAAACCACCCAACTGGAGAATGACACCGTCTCCCAACTAGAGCCATCTGAATACTTGACTTGTAGATGTTGTTGTAGGAAAACTCTGCAAGCGGCAAGAACTGATTCCAAGCACACCCGAAATCCATAACACAAGTGCGAAGCATATCGTCCGATATCATAATAGTGCACTTGGACAGTCTATCTGTCTTAGGGTGAAATAATTTACTCAACTCAACCCGTGTGCCTAGCTCATACTGTATAACTCTCTAGAAAGGCGATGTGAACTGCATACCCTCGTCAGAGATGATGGATACTGGTACGCCATGAAGTCGAACAATCTCGCAGATATAAACCTGAGCCAACTCCTCTGGAGAGTAGGTTATCACTATCAAAATTAAATTAGCCAACTTGTTCAACCCGTCCACAATCACCCATACTACATCAAACTTCTTCTAAGTCCGTGGGAGCGAAACAAAGAAGTCCATGATTCTTCCATTTCCACTCTGAAATCCCAAGCCGCTTAAGCAAACCACCCCGCCACTGATACTCATACCTCACCTGCTGATAACTTAGGCACCTAGTTACATACTACAATATATCTTTATTCATCCTCCTCCACTAATAGTGCTGCCTCAAGTCCTGATACATCTCAGCGGCACCACAATGAATGGAGTACCACAAACTATGGGCCTCAAGTAGAATCAACTCAAGAAAACCATCCACATTGAGCACACATAATCGGCCCTACATTCGTAAGACACTTCCATCCCCAATAGTAAGCTCCTTGACAACTTCATTCTGAACCGTGTTATTGAGGACAAACAAATGGGGGTCATCATTCTGATGCTATCTGATTCAGTAGAGAAGACCGAGAAACCACAAAGTCAAGGACTCGGCTAGGCTATGAAACATCCAATCTAACAAACTTGTTGGCTAAGGCCTGAACTTCCAACACTAATGACCTCTCCATTGTCGGTAGATATGCTTAACTACCTAAACTCGCAGCATTTTGACTCAAGGAATCAACCATAACATTGGCCTTCCCGGAATGATATAGAATGGTGATATCAAAGTCCATAAGTAACGCTAACACTAATATTAGCCTTCCAGTGGTCTGTAGAGACCTCACAAGGGACATGGTACAAATAATGCCGCCATATTTTCAATGCATGAACAGTTGCAACCAACTCAAACTCGTGGACTAGATAATTTTTCTCGTGGGTCTTCAGCTTTCAAGACCCGTAGGCAATCACCCTACCATCTTGCATCAATACTTCTCCAAGGAAAACACATGATGCATTACAATACACAGTATAAGGCCTCGAACTCATATGCATCACCAATATCAAGGTTGTATTCAAAGCAGTCTTGAGATGTTAAAAGCTCGCCTCATACTCCTCGGACCATATTAAAGGGGCACCCTTCTGTGTCAACTTGGTGATATGTGCAGGAATATATTAGAAACAATATACAAATCAATGATAATACCTAGCCATACCAAGAATACTTCGGATCTCATTAGTTGAAGACAGTTTGGGCCTACTCTTCATTGCTTTAATCTTCCTCCGATCTATCTTGATCCCCTCACTCGACAACACATGACCCAAGAACGCCACCACATCAAGCCATAATTTGCACTTTCAGAAAGTTGCATACAACTTCTTCTCCTCAAGGTCTGGATTATGATCCTCAAGTACTGTTCATGATCTTCCCGACTGCAAGAGTACATAAAGATGTTGTCAATAAACACAATCATGAATGAATCAAGATAAGGCAGGAATATATTGTTCATCAAGTACATTAATATTGATGGGGCGTTGGTCAGCCAAAATGACATCACAAGGAACTCGTAGGGACTATACGGGTACAAAAATATCAACAACAACAACAATGAAAATAATATGATCAAAAGGACGGTGTTTAAACAATAACAATTTTTCCTCAACATAATATCGGTTTTCAAAACTTCAACACCAATAACTCGATAATAAGAGACAATGCATAACCATGATGTTAAATAATAATAACTAACAATGGAAGATATAACGTGTAGCAATGAATACAAATAATTGGAATCAACAATGACGGAGATACCATGAACAATAATTCAAAGAAATGGTAATCAACAATGAAATATGTAGCATGAACAATAACTTCAATTAATGATAATCAACAATGAGAGGGATAACATGTATAACGACTTCAAATAATGACAATCCGCAATGAAGAGATAACATGTTCAACTTAATCATGAGTGAAAATTATCAATAAGTATAGACTAATACAAGTGAGGATAGGTTTACCAAGAGAATTTTGAACATGATATAGAATTTTAATTAAAGCATGAAAATAGTCTAAGAAGCCTAAGCCGAACAAATATGACGTACAACATGTGTACCCACTAGTCACCTTGCATACACAGATTGCACTTAGCACACTTTAATCAAACAATACCAATCCTAAGGGGTAGGTTTCCCCACATGAAGTTACAAGACACTTACCTCAGCTAGGCCAATTCAACACACGAAAATAACTTTTCCCTCAAAATCCGCCCCACACAGCTCAAATGTAACCAAAATCGATTTAATATTATCAAACAATGTGAGGCAATTCAATTGCAATAGTTAAATCTAAGATCTTTACACTTTTCCAAAAGTCAAAAAAAGTCAACTTGTGACCCACCCTAGTGTAGATACCGTCTAACCATGACCCCATGAATTCATATATGTGATTATTCTCACACCCCATGTTTCTGAAAGTGGAAGTACGCCATAAGCAAATTGATATAAGCTCTAATGAGATGTTACATGAAACATTTTCGTACATTAAAGTTTCGTCGTAAGTTAATCGATGTAAGTTCCAAAATGAGATTAGTTGGAGGTTATAAGAATTACGTTATTTCAAACAAGTGATAAGTAAATTCATGAAGGTGGGAGGGTAAGCGGATCGAATAAAGTAAGTTTTGTCGACGTTTTTCATTTTGAGATAAAATACGGTTAAGACTATAATACCTTGTATTTATGGACTAGTGACATACAGGGTACCACATGACCATAATAGTAAGATGTATAAAGTGTCATAAAAGTAAGTAGTATTCTAAGTAATTTGAGATTTTTATTATGTGGATAATTGGGT
Organism: Nicotiana knightiana; assembly: GCA_005239525.1. Taxonomy (NCBI): domain Eukaryota; kingdom Viridiplantae; phylum Streptophyta; class Magnoliopsida; order Solanales; family Solanaceae; genus Nicotiana; species Nicotiana knightiana. Next base: position 1,983 of record ML424470.1, on the reverse strand, counting down.
AATTATGGACTTTTATTGGGAGATTAACCATGTAATTAAAATTTGTGGATAAGTTTAATAATGTTCTTATCCCCAACGTGGACACCCAAATAAGTGTGTTACACCTCATATTTTCGTACGTGAGAGTATTCATAAGTCAATTGATGCAATCTCATAAATGAGAATGTCTTTGAAAGTACATAAAGTAAGTTAATCATGTTAAATTGGAGGTTAAAAATATTTTAGAGTATGGACTACAAGTACCAAGAGGATTGGAATGCTTATAAGCTAAACCAATTGAAGAAAATAAGTTTCGTCAAAAGTCGACAAGTTGGGAATATTATAACAAGTAATTTTGGGGTGAGACTAGGGCGCTAAAAATGATAAGGGGGTTATGTTATGAGTTATTTTTGTTGTATTATATTTGTTATGTTTTGAATTCAAGTGAGTTGTGGAACAAAAGTTGGAAAAGATCATCACAAATGACATTCATAAATATTCTGAAATTTAGGTCAACTGTAGATGAGCTTCTCTCCAAATATTCTTATAATTAGGGGATGATCTACCAACCAAATTTAAGATCTATGAGTCTATTTTTTAATTCATTAAATTGTTAATCGATACAACACATGAGTAGAGAAATATTTGTAGTCTCACAAGATTGCGCAAACTAGATAGGTGACAAGTAGGTTTGTCACTAAAGCTTCTTGAGAAATACATTTTTTTTTGTTATTTTTGACATATTATATACCAAATTTAAGATCTTGGAATTTCTTTTCTAATGCTAATACCCGTTCATTTACGACATCAAGACAAAAATATATAAGCATCTGAAAAAGAGCCAATAATAGGGTGCCAAGCTAGTACCTCTTTGACTTTTAAAAAATGGATATATATAGGACTTATGTCGTCTATTTCTTCACTTTTCCACATACCACGACCAGAATAAGACCCCTAAATTTATCCTCAATCTCTTCACAAAGGATTCCAAGAATATTAACATCCACTGTATGAAATTAAGAAGCGATAACACTAGAACGATCCCTACGATGTAACTACCGGTATATCACCTCTCTTTTCTTTGTAGTTTGGGTTTTGGAAGGTACTTCATAGTTAATAAAACGTCTAATTTCTGTATTTAAGCTTCAAATATAAAGGAAGGTTGATAAATTTGTTTCCTAATAGTTAGAAATCATAGGACGGTGATCGGAAGTAGTGAGTTCGAGTTATTAGACTTGTAGATGACTATTTTGTGGGCTATTTCGTGTTTCTTTTGGTCTGTCTATTTTGCTTATATTTTATGGAGTTTTGAGGATAAAATTTATTGATAAACACCACATAATGGCGGAATGGTGTGCTGGTGATTCATCGTTACATTTTTAGGTTGTCTGACACTACTTTTGTTATCGTTTTATGTATGAAGTGATTAGGGTGTGTGGGCTGTTTTTTGATATATTGTTATGCGAATAACGTTGTAAAATTATGAATACATTTTGTTATTGTTTTTTTCTTGGTCATGTTGATATATGGTATTGGAGGAGGGCCTTGTTACAGGGGAGATTTGATNAAAATACACGTCGTATGTGCCTAATGAAGTTTATTTAATGTGTAGGTGAGTTGGAAATGGAAGCCGAGCTAAATGAGAGCATAAACGTCGGAAAATACGTGCAAGAGTCGAAAAGGAGCGATCCGGGACAAGCCTGGCGTTAGCCAGGCATTAGACCCCAAACGCCAGGGGGTTCCTGGCGTTAGCCAGGCGTTAGACCCCAAACGCCATGGGGTGCCTGGCGTTAGCCAGGCCTTAGAGCCCAAACGCCAGGGGGTGCCTGGCGTTAGCCAGGCGTTAGACCCCTAACGCCAGGGTGCCTATTTCGGTAAAGTCCGAGTTTTAAAGGGTTTTAAGTGTTTCCAAGTGGGGATAGGAGTCTATTACACGGTTAAGGTTTATCCCAACCATATAAATAGACCCAAGAACACATCATGAAGGGGGGAGACGAATTTGGG